>JACXGM010035623.1:0-11620 GCA_016801145.1 Umbra pygmaea | reverse complement strand
GAACGGGGGAAGAGCAGAGGGGATTGGGTGAACGGGGGAAGAGCAGAGGGGATTGGGTGAACGGGGGAAGAGCAGAGGGGATTGGGTGAACGGGGGAAGAGCAGAGGGGATTGGGTGAACGGGGGAAGAGCAGAGGGGATTGGGTGAACGGGTGAACAGCAAGCTTCTTCATGACGAATAAGAACCTCTAGTGGATGTGGCTGTCTTGGATAAATGCTAGCAGCTCTGCCCTGGCAACATGGTTTGATCTCTTTTGTCTATCATGTTTTTGGTCTAGAGTGGAAGTCAATTTTATTTAGCAAATTTGCCACTGTTTGTCTTGACTGTTTCCTCCACTAGGGGTCAGGGTTGGCCATAATGAAGGCCGGAGCCATTAGCAGTGTTTTAAAAGGTAAGGAGAATGTAACTGCAGACAGAACGGTGATTAGCCTGTCTGTCTTTACTCAGCTGGACGGCAGACTGTAGTTTTATGCACCCATACTGCGTTTGTTAGCCTTTGAACAGCACTTAAAGCTGTGTGTGTGTGTGTTTGTGTGTATGAGTGACTGTGTGTGTGAGTTAGTGTGCGTGTGTGCGTTTGCACATGGATAGGCCTGTTTGGGTTGATATGAAGTTAATGAACTCTGAGGCTTGTACCCGTCTGGTCAGAGTAACACAAAAAGCCCCTTGTCCCCATCACCCTTCAGCTTCTCTAAACCCCCCGACCAGCCGAGCGTGTGTCTGTGTTTCGGTCCAGCAAAGCATCTGGTTGTTGTCAAGGTGACTGCAGAATAAACTGTTGTCCCAAAAGGTAATCTGCACACTGGAGCTCAGAGGTTAACTGCCACCCGCCTGGCCCAGAGGCCACTTACCACACGTTGAAGGTTCACATACCAAAGAAACGGACCGACCATCCAGGAAAAAATCTAAGTTAACACTGCGTGTGCTGTACAACCGCGTTAGCTCGCTGAACTAAAGGCCTCTCCTTTGGAAATTGAAAGCATAATATTGATGATCCAGGGTTGTCTCTGAGACAAGTCATCACTCTGCGGGGAATACGAGTCCTCTATAACACTCTGCAGTTATTAACTGGGAGACATTTCATGGCCGGATCCTTTAAAGACAAACCAGCTGCCGTGTGTTACACGCTAAATGAACATCGGTAGGACAACAAAAATATCCAAAGAAACGTTTCTTTGATTATCACATTTAGGCATTTAGTAGTTCACAGGTCTTGTTTTCTACAGACTGGCCTCAATAGCACTGGTTCCTCTAGTTAAAGGCAGGATGTAGATTGTGTTATTGTTGGTGTCAGTCTGTGGCTTGGACTTGGGGTTACAAGGTGTCACTGAACTGTGTTTATGAGCCGGGCACCGAGGCTGTCTGCATTGTAAAGTGTCTCGATGCCTTGCCGCTCACGTTTCTATTTGGTGTAGTTATGTCTCCAGTTACCAGATGTGGGGTCAACACGTAGGGCCTTTTAGTCTTCTCAGCCTCGTTGATCTAATTGGAAGCGGTCCCAATTTCTGCTTCTCATTTTATTTTAAAGGTGTCCGGAAGAGATGCGAAACTAGCAAAGTGGGGATATCTGAAATGCTAATCTCGCTACGAGTCGCTCGCCTGTCTTGTAGCGCTCTAACTCCACGGCGCTATTGCTCTCACTGACAGAGCGCATTCTGCCTACTCCTGTGTATGTTTGGCAGCCTCCGCCCATCGCCTCCTAGTTTTGCATGTGATTTGCATGTTGTCCAGACAGCGGAGACGAGCGTGCCAGGTGGCTTTCTTCGTAGGTGAGGACAACAGGGAACGCTGACATGAGGAGAGAAGGTGTGTCTGTGTAGGAGAGATTAAACCATGTAGTCAGGATGTAGTCTGTGTACTGTGTGTGTGTCTCTAGAGATATTTAAAGGGGGGGTGCTACAGTCTGTGTTAGTTGGACTGTGAATATTAGCCCTCAGGATGTCCTTCTCATCAAGGTGGGTGGGGGAGCACTTCAGCGCATCCCAAATGGCGTTCTGTTCCCTCCTACAGGCTGGATGCTTGGTCAAATATAGTGCACTGTCAAAGGAATAGGGTGCAAGTTGGGAGGCGGACAGGGCCCTACCACAGCTGCAGAGGGACATTAATCACATGCTTCAAATATGCAAATGCAAGCCCACCCCCCTCCCTGCATGTGAAGCGGGGGGATCTGTGAAATGTTTTCTAATTGTCCTGGGTCTGTCCTTTTCCGTAAAGCGCCCAGAAAGGCTGACACTTTATTCATTCTTTTTTCTCATTCATTTTGAATGTCTGGTCTCTCCCCTCCTCAGTCTCTTCTGATCCAGACGCAGAGAGAAAGACGGGCTGGTAGAGGGAGGGAGAGTTTGCCCTGACAGAGGAAGTTGAATGTTTGAAGACTTAACTAATTGCGTTGTTGTTTATTTATCCTGTAATTTGGAGAAATTGCTGTACTTGTTTAGCAGGAGTTTTGGTTGGATTCAAGCTGCCCATCCTCCTGGCCTCTCTTCCTCCTGGCCTCTCTTCCTCCTGGCCTCTTGTCCTCCTGGCCTCTTGTCCTCCTGGCCTCTTGTCCTCCTGGCCTCTTGTCCTCCTGGCCTCTTGTCCTCCTGGTCTCTCTGCCTCCTGGCCTCTCTGGCTCCATTCAAAGCTTCTGTGTAGTAGTAGGGCATTCATATTTATCCTGCTTTGTATTTTTTATTTGTATTATCGTTTTTAAAGGATTTGTAACAAAGCATTAAATCAAGTTTTAATATGTCTACTTCTAAGTGGTCACATACATACATTCTCTAATATTCCAGAAAGACTCTGAGGTGTGGTGGATAATATTCACTCATTCTGTCTAATTACTAGCATGCAGATCCTGTCCATATGGTGTTTCTATACTATTCCGAATATCTATTAAATATGTATGGTTGTCTATGTGGGCTAATTATTCCTGTTTCTTCCTCCTGTAATGAATCTAATATAAAGGCTTTTGGCCAAAATGGCAACCCTATTCTCTACGTAGTACAGTACTTTTGACGAGCTTCATGGACCCTGCATGCTGGGTAGGGTGTCATTTAGGAAGCGTAATATTATACATGATTATATTATTATTATTAATATATATTACTATATTATACATGGGTAATGAGACGATTAAATGGAGAGAGGAGATGCAATTTTTCCTCAAGATATCACAATAATTATATTCAACAGACCAGCGTCACTTATTGCAGGTGACACACACAAACACTGTGGGACAAATACAACACCATGTAGCCTGGTCTGTGGTACAACAATGACACCATGTAGCCTGGTCTGTGTTACAACAATGATACCATGTAGCCTGGTCTGTGGTACAACAATGACACCATGTAGCCTGGTCTGTGTTACAACAATGATACCATGTAGCCTGGTCTGTGTTACAACAATGATACCATGTAGCCTGGTCTGTGGTACAACAATGACACCATGTAGCCTGGTCTGTGTTACAACAATGATACCATGTAGCCTGGTCTGTGGTACAACAATGACACCATGTAGCCTGGTCTGTGTTACAACAATGATACCATGTAGCCTGGTCTGTGTTACAACAATGACACCATGCAGCCTGGTCTGTGGGACAAAAACACAACCATGTAGCCTGGTCTGTGGGACAAAAACACAACAAATGTATCCTGGTCTGTGGTACAACAATGACACCATGTAGCCTGGTCTGTGGGACAGAAACACAACCATGTAGCCTGGTCTGTGGGACAAAAACACGACCATGTAGCCTGGTCTGTGGGACAAAAACACGACCATGTAGCCTGGTCTGTGGGACAAAAACACGACTATGTAGCCTGGTCTGTGGGACAAAAACGACACCATGTAGTCTGGTCTGTGGGACAAAAACACGACCATGTAGCCTGGTCTGTGGGACAAAAACACAACCATGCACCCTGGTCTGTGGTATAAAAACGACACCATGTAGTCTGGTCTGTGGGACAGAAATGACACCATTTATCTTGGTCTTTGGGACATGAGGTGAGACTGAAGGCAGATTTAACACAAAGAGATTTAGCCGGGTAGCTTCAGTGGGCTGTTCCATGACACCTCTTATACACACACATTCACTACCCGCCAAACACTAAATATGTATCCTGAAGGCTGATTGGACAGAAGGCTGGGTGGGACCACGTTGGCAGGTAACAGGGTGTGACGTTGCTAGGTTTAACCCCCCTCCTCCCTGTTCTCGCTCTATCACTCACTCGTCCAGCCATTTTCTCCATCTTCTCCTCCACCCGTTCTCTCCATCTTCACCTCCAGCGCTATCCAGGCCTCATCAGCTCAGTGTCATGGGCCAGGAGAGATTGTAGGTGTTGGGTTAGCCTCTCACTGAGCCCAGGGTGACGGATGGACCCTGGGGCTTGAGACAGGCTGGGTTATAGAGCGACCGTGTGTGTGTGTGTGTGTGTGTGTGTGTGTGTGTGTGTGTGTGTGTGTGTGTGTGTGATGGACAGGCGCTGGAGGCCGAGGCTGTTTCGGTCCTCACCAGCAGACTGAGGGGATAGAAGATTGGGGAAGGTGAGAGTGTCACGGGCAAATCAGAGGAGATTACACATGGAATGGCCTGTAATGGTTTTGGTGGCAGTTAGCCCCCCACCCCCCCGACTGAGTTCTGTCCTGGGGATCTGTCCGCCTGCTTGTAAGGCTTATGGGTAATGGCTCTTCTGTTCAGACGGTCAGTGGAGAGACGAGCCCAGGTGCACCTGTGGTGAAGAAGATGCTCAGAGTGGATGAGGTTTTCAATGGGCTCCCGACTACATCAAATGACATGTTTTTAGCAGCCCTGGATTTTTTGTGTGTGCGATTCAGTGTCCCAATATAAATAGACAGACTGCATATCATAAAAATATAGTATTATTTGGCACGTATGCTCTCAAACTAATTTCATGGTGATATTGAATGGGTTAGCCGCAGTTCTTCCCTTCACCAATGGAGGGCAGTGTTGCCCCACACAATCATTCCCCTCAAGACCTCCTTCACCAAGCAGCCTAACAACTAGTTAAACATGTCCTCCATGGAGTTCCAGCTTGCCCAGATAGAATGATGTCAGACTTGATTTGTGAAAACACTTGTTAAACGGAGAGTAACTTTCGTCAGCTTGTCGACGAGAGAGGCACACCGCAGCACTCCCGTTCAAACTAGAAAACTATATAAAATCTGGAAACCCTTTTTAATTCTTTATATTAGCCAGCAATAGAAACGCTTGGCACTCATGAAGGACTAGATATATAACATCTCACGTCAGGTTTATGTATTATTTTAATATATATTATTTAGGGCAAACACCCCTCGTATTTAGTAAAAATCTTCACATCTCTAAGCATATTAACAGTATCTTCTGAAATGTCCAAGTTGTATTTTGTTTGCTAGTTATTATGATAATCTTACACACTTAACTAAAACTTTAGAGTACAATTTATTATTTTTACAACAGTTGGCAGCTATTACTTGTCGAACTCATAAGCAGAAAACCCTGTCACTCAAACTTCAATAATTACGCTACTATAGAAACATGATTTCTAGCTATGATTCCACTCATGAGATCCTAAGGTGAAAAGTAGGTCCTTAGTTATTGCATTATAGGCATTTTTAGTAATCGCAGTGCACCAGCTTTGGTCATACATATGCAGCTTAATTGTCCTTGTCACAATATCAACACCATCCATAGGTACATTGTTGTAATTCTGGCACATGTAAAGCCAATTATTTATTCTCATGTTGCTTTTTTTTTTTACAAAAACAGGTTCTTTTGTCCTTGTCCACCCATAGATGGCACTGTTTACCTTCTATAGAAGTGCACTGAGGTTGGTGAGCTTTCCTACTACTGCTTGGGCATGGACCGACTTCATAGAAAGCCAATGGGATTACTGCAGCGTTGTTCTCTTTTTCTCTCAGTGTAACGATTCACATGGAAACAAAGCAGTTAGGATTTACATACTGGTTAGACTAAGACTACATGTGTGTCCTGAATGACACCATATTACCTAAGTAGTGCCCTAATATTGAAAAAATCACCATAGGCCAGTTGGAAAAATGAGTGCATGATGTAGAGAACACGATGTCATTTGGGATGAGTGCTCTAATTGTTCCAAGTTGAGTTTTAACAGTCAAATGAGGCTAAACGTCCGCGTTGCTTGACAGACGTTTAAGGATATGTGTGGGTGTGTTTTTAACCTGTGCAGTCAATTTTTTTTTTACCCCCTCAAATGTTAAATAGATCCAGTCTGTTGCATTCTAATCTTCAGCCAATACCACCGCCATGAGACATTTAAAACAGATATTATGATTTGGGTAAGTCGATGACTAGATTTGGTGTCACAGCACGCGGACGTTTGAGGTGTCAATTAACTGCGATGCGTCCAGTAGTAAGTTAAATGTTGTAAGGCGTTTGACTGAGCCCAGGCGTTTCACTCCAACGATGGCTCGGTCTCCTCGACTGGCAGCGTGAGCAGCTCACATTCGGAGAGGGGTGGTGTTTCACAATGCCAGGCTGCGCGTCTACACCTTGCCTATGATATGTTCCCAGGCTCATTCATAAAACACAGCGTTTAGGCGCTGCTGTGAGTGGCTGATTGGCGGCCTACGCAGCATTACGCGCCGCATCTCACCGGCCAATAGGAATCGCTCAGACTCCTAGTGGTGCTGGCTGCAGTGGAGAGTCAGACTCTGCGGTGTGTGTTTGTGTGTGTGTGAGCCGTGTACTACAGCCGGCATGCTTGCTCAACTCTGTCACAGACACACACACTTCTATGCCGCAGTCTGCAGTCTCTTCGTGTGATAGTATGCATGTTCACAACATTCAGACCAATGCGGCTTCACCAGCCAAAAACGGCCAGGGTTTTGGATTGAAGCAAAGACGGTTGAGGAGAAGAGATGGAAGGAACGAAGTCGGAGAGATGGAGATATGCAGAGAGAGAGGAGGGATGAGCAGACGGCCATGCGGCACGATCCAACACGGATGCCGGAACGGAATCTGTGCCGGCACTGCTACTCTAGTGTTAGGTTTTTCGCAGTACAGATGTGAGGTGGCTTCTACCAACCAGAACGTCCTTTCTGTGGCATGGAGGGTAGTTATTAGGAGTTGACGTTTATCGACTGGAGCTACAAGACTGGACCATGTTCCCTCTGGCCGTGATCAAATAACTTTCATTAATTTAATTTAGGGAATCGCTTTGAAACTTTTTTATTCTGATCTTCATCTGTAGATTGTAGAGCAGCTATGCTTCGATCCGCACAAGGAATTTACAGAACATTCACTGTCAGTCGTAGATGACGATATACTGACCGCACAAATGTGTATAAACAATTATAGTCCCAGCAAGGGAGAAAAATGTTGTCGGTAGCTTCTGTTTTTTTATTTTAATTTTTTTAAGTTGAATATGCCTTATGCTTGAATATGGAGATGGACAAGATCTTCAATGAACAGTTACTCTACAACACTGTTGACTTGCATTTATTATGTGCATCTGGCAGAGAGCCCTGGTGATGCGTGGTGAGATAGGCGTGTCCTTCTGCGCTAACAGGGGAGGTGCTACCTGCCTGAGAACATAAATACATTTTTAATTTTCACGTCATACTGACTGCAACACTGCTGTGACACTAAATAGTGGAGCTACCCGCTCTCACCCCTTCTTGGCTGCTTGTAAGAGGAGCGCTGGCAGCTTGTGTGTGTTTAAAACATGTCTGTTTTCTGTCAGGAGCCTGGGAGGAAGTGCTTCCAGCAGACCAATAAAGGGTTAATGTGATGACTAGGTTTTCTACAACCAAGAGAAGCTGTGTGCTTGTGCTTCTACAGATGTCTGCTTAAACTCATACCACTAGCCCGTAACTCTAACCCCCTCTGGCTCTAACCCTAAACCTAACCCCACCTGGCTCTTACCCCAAACCTAACCCCACCTGGCTCTAACACTAACCTTAACCCCAAAATCTAACCCCACCGATACTAACCCCATCTGATTATAACCCTAACCCCACCTGGCTCTAACCCCAAACCTAACCCCATCTGGCTTTAACACTAACCTTAACCCCAAATCTAACCCCACCAATACTAACCCCATCTGATTATAACCCTAACCCCACCAACATTAACCCTACATTAATACAATATAACATCACTGGATGCAACAAAACATGTGTGGGTTCTCTTTCTTTTGTTTCTCAGTATTTAAACATGGCAGGCCTTCAGTATCTAGACATGGCAGCCCTTCAGTATCTACACATGGCAGCCCTTCAGTATCTACACATGGCAGCCCTTCAGTATCTACACATGGCAGCCCTTCAGTATCTACACATGGCAGCCCTTCAGTATCTAGTTGGTCTGAGTCAGTCTGTCTTCAAGGCTTTTGGGTTCAAGCGAGCCATTAATCTATTTATCTATTTTGGTATTATTATTTTTCAGGGGGAATAATTTACAAATTCTTGACATTATTTATAAAGGACACTAGTTTAAAGTAAACATGTGTACCAACTGACCACAGGCTTATGGGCCCTGATCAAAAGTAGTACACTGTTTAGGGAACATGTTTCCACTTGGGATGTGCCCCTAGCGGGTAGGAGTGTGTGCTGGACAAGCGGCTTGTTGACCCTGACTCTGTGTCCCCGCTCCAGTCCCTGGGCGGTCTGGTCTCCTTGAGCGTCTGTTCTCCTCCTACACAGACCAGGCCTGTGTCCCAAATGTCAATCCTATTCCCTGGATAGCACCCTGCTTTTAACCAGGACCTAATGGAGAGTCCTAATTCAGGCGCTCTGGGATGCTGATTGGTTTCCTGCAGTGCCAATCAACCTGGTACTAAACCCTGAATGTCGGCAAACACTTCCCTCCTGCAACATCTTCTCCTATGCTTCTCCCTGATTGTCCACCCTTCTCTGTCCCTCCACCATTTTAAGTGCGTGTGGTGTATTCTCCAGAGTAAACATTCCTTTCTAACATGTTGACCTGGCTTGCTGAGGGCTGCTGTCAGGGCCGTCTGGAGACTGTTATGTACATTGCACTTGAACATCGCTCATTCTGCTGATATAGTGTTTGCCGGACTGGAGAATGTAACAGCGCTTCATTTTCCTGGCGGGAGGCTGGACGAGTTGAGGTCTTCTAGCAGGGTTTTGTCTTGAAAAAGAAAACAGGTTCAGTGTTTTTCTCAGTTTGTTTGAGTGGAACAATGGGTCGTTTTTCCTGGCTGGAGATGTCCCTTCTTGGTAAATGGACATTGGGAAGATACATTTTTTTCTGGCAGGGGAGTGAAGTTATGTACTGCGGTTTCTTCCCTGCAGAATAGGTCTGTCTGAAGTGTTTTTATCTGGTGAATTGCTGGAGAAACCAGCAAGGTTTGTCCTTAACGACGGCTGTGCTGAAGGAGACCATCTGTTAACTTCAGGAATGAAAAGTCTTCAGGACAGATTTAAACATTGACACCCAATCTCCTGCTTCCCTACCAATTCTAGCCCTGATACTATTACATTGTCTCTAATGTCACGGTTGACCTGGGCCTCATCCTTACTAGATGAGTTTGTCCTATTCATCCGTTCCCCCTCCTTTACAACAGCCTCAGTCCAATAAGACCAGGAGAGAACTCTCTGGAAGTGATGGATGACTTCTCCTCGATCCTCCCTCATATATTTGCTCTGAAGAATGTTTTTGTTAAAGGAATGGTTGGGCAGGTCGAATTTTGTCATTGTTGCTGGGGTCCCCAAGATTCATCGTATGTAATAGTACTGGGACCATCTGTTCAGGTGACTTTTTACAAGCAGGCTTTCCTCTGAAATGAATGTAAAGACAAATCAGAATAGTCTTGAAGTGAGTCCAAAGTCATCTGTACAATTCTTAAGTTATTTTCATTGAAATTCCATACAGTAAGAATGATCACATCACGTTTGAATATTGGGATTCTTATAATAAACATAGCAAGTAGTATTTACTGAGGCAGGATACTATAGGATAATATAATAAACATATTACACACAGGTGGTGGCTTGTGTTTGCTCTATGAAAAGTTGCATGATTTCTGCAAATGGTCAGATTCTCACAATTGCTGTGCAAAGAGTAATTTAAATGGATTGCTCGATATACATTCAATGATGAATTACAGTATGGGATCATATTTATAAATACAATTTTGGAAAGCGCCCATTTAAAAAAATATGACCCTATCATACTTGCCTCCAGGGGAAGGTGGTTCATAATAACAATATCACATTACATTTTTGACACATAATTAGCATAAGTAGACTCCAGCTTATCTGAAGTGACAATATTGAGCGAATCATGAGCTGGGTCCAGAATGTGATGATTTACATAGTTAACTTCAAATGGATTCATTAAATCGTCATTTCATCTTCCAGAAAATTTTGCATAAATTTAGTAAACATAATTTAACTTAGGGCCAAAAGCCTCCAGGTTTTCTTGTTAAAGAAACCAATTAATGTCACCATATTTTCTCCCAACACATTACTTGGTTTTCACAAGTACCAGCACTGGCCACACAGCCCCACAGCATGACGGAACCTCCACCAAATTTTACTGTAGGTAGCAAGTGTTTGTCTTGGAACGCTGTGTTCTTTTGTCGCCATGCAGAACGCCCCAAATAACTCCATCTTTGTTTCATCAGTCCACAGCACCTTCTTCCAAAATGAAGCTGGCTTGTCCAAATGTTTATTTGTATACCTTAAGCAACTTTGTTTCTGGCACATGTGCAGAAAAGGCTTCTTCCGCATCACTCTCCCGTACAGCTTCTTGTGCCAATTGTGCTGACTTGTTGAACAATGCACAGTGACACCATCTGCAGCAAGATGATGATGTAGGTCTTTGGAGGTGGTCTGTGGGCTGTTTTCGACCGTTTTCACCATCCTTTGCCTCTACGATGTTTTACTTGGCCTGCCACTTCTGGCCTTAACAATAACTGTGCCTGTTGTCTTCCATTTCCTCACTATGTTCCTCACAGTGGACACTGACAGCTTAAATCTCTGTGATAGCTTTTTGTAGCCTTCCCTTAAACCATAATGTGGAACAATCTTTGTTTTCAGGTCATTTGAGTTGTTTTCAGGTCCCCATGTTGCCACTCTTCAGAGGAGAGTCAAAGAGAACAACAACTTGCAATTGGCCACCTTAAATACCTTTTCTCATGATTGGATGCTTGTCTATGAAGTTCAATGCTTAATGAGCTCACCAAACCAATTGTGTTCCAATTAATCAGTGCTAGGTAGTTACAGGTATTCAAATCAACAAAATGACAAGGGTGCTCAAATCTATGCACCTTACTAATTTAGTTTTGATGCTTATTGCACATTTTCTGTTAATCCAATGAACCTCATTTCACTACCAAAATCAAGTCAAGTCAAGTTTATTTATCATGTGCATCGAATAACATACATCATCCCATACAGAGAAATTATTTTTGACATGGCACGGCGATTCTATGTAGTGGGCTTAAAAACAAGAATTACAACAATATAAGAATTTTAAAATAATAATGGCAATAGTAATAGTAATACTAAACGCTATGTACTAAGCAGTGGTCTGGAAAATGTACAACAGTAGAAGTAGTAAATATTATAGATTGGCATGGAAAAATTGCTTTTAAAGGTGTATTTGAATTCTGCTACATCAGATGTAGAGAGC
>JACXGM010035621.1:0-11621 GCA_016801145.1 Umbra pygmaea | reverse complement strand
AACAACAGACTCTAGTTAATGATTTTCAAATGTACTCGTGTTTTTGTACATGAGACACTGACAATATAGTCAATCGATTTGTGTACAACTTATTTGTTAATGTTTTTAATAACCAGTTATTAAAACATGTTAAATGTGCCGTTTTTGCTATCACATACTCTTATTATTTCTTCACACACAATACAATTGCATTTGGTTAGAATTCACTAGGTTTACAATGAATTCACAATGTTTATTGCAATTAATTTAAACTAGCGCTATTAGGTTGAAAGGAATTATCCAAGTTTGTGTTGCGGGCATTATACTGTTGCCATGCGAACGGGCTTTGGAGTGAATAGCTAATCGCGATACGCATAATCGTGCAGCCCTACCTAATAGATCTGGGAAATGCTGTTGGTGCACTGACGAATTACAAAAGTTTGCTAATGAGAAGTGTTAGCATTAGAACATTGTGTAGTAAGTTGGTCAAATGTAAAGCTGTGGTAGCTATGGCTTACCTGTCCAATCCCTAGCCAGTCTGCAAGGTCTCGTGCGTTGGCCAGTGCTGTGGACAGGCCCACCACACGGACAGTCTTGTTAGTGTGAGAGGAGATGAAGTTCGTCCTGGACACTATGACCTCTAGCACGGGACCTCTGTCCTCACCTGATGCAGAAAGAGGGGTAGAGTCCACGTAAATAGAATGGTTACAGCCAACATTGTGTGTGTGTGCGTGCGTGCGTGCGTGTGTGTGTGGGGGGGTTGTGGACAAAAGGTTCTATGATTTCTGAACAGTTTATGTGATGTGTATGAATCTACCCTCAAATTAATACTGATAGTCTGCACCTGTCATTGTATTCTTTCAAACACAAAGTGCTGGAGTACAGAGCCAAAACAACAACAACATTGTCACTGTCCAACGAATTATGGTGCTCACAGTATCTGTTTAAATGGTATGTAATAAAAGGTACTTCTATTCATTAGGTGTATATAGTGGTACACAAGCTGTCCTTTTAATAAGTTACAGACCTATGTTTATTAGGATTTTCAGGCTGGGTATCACTATAGAAGCATCATTGTGACCATTGCTGATGTAAAAAGGTCTTTCAAACAAATTTGATTTATATTGTAGTTTTAAAGTACAAACTTTTTATGGTTTTAGGTTTGTTTGTAGTATACTTTGATTGTTGATAATATTAGATAGTAGAATCTATATGTCTGTATTCTTTAAACAGCCACAAAAAACTTCTACTACTGTAACTCCTGCCATTGTTGGCTGAAATAAATGGCGGTAATCATCAGGGATTGTGAGAAATTTGTGTTACGGAAAAAATGCCTTTAAAGGTCTTCATATAAAAAAATGTCTGAAAAGACTATTATGTGATATTGATTTCCTAGACTATGCAGTGCATATTTAGCATTTGAACATGAAAAATGCTGTGTTGTGTTTCCACATTGTTTGTATTCGCACACGCACTTGTCCGTCTTTTATAATATAATAATAATATATAATTTTTAGGCAGTTCCTATGTCTTTAACAAAACACTGCATAGCTAAGGGAATCATTAAAACACATACTTCGCTTTTTCAGATATTTTAAATAAGCTTTTTACCGCATTTGTCAGTTGGTAACTTTTTACAAATAGCACCATTAAGTTAAATTCAAATAAATATAGAGTTGATTTTATGTAACAAAGTACATATACATTGAAGAGTAGAATCCTGAACCCCAAATTAAACCGTCCTCCTCCACTTCACCCGTAGCCCACAGTTTGCCCTTTCAGGAGGAATTCAGACTGGACTGGGAACTACAAAAAACTGCCATCTTGGATAGATTCATAAATGCAGTACCATAAGCATGCTAATAACCCCAAACACACGGCAACTCTACTCGGAGTGGAAGTGCAGATAGAACCGTCACATTGACTGGATAACCCAGAGCCTCAACATAATTGAAGTTTTGTGAGATCACTTTGACAGGGAAAAGTAAAATAGCAGCCAAAGCCAAAAGAAGAAACATGTAAAATTTCTCGATAAGCCTAAAAAAATTTATCACAGAAATACTTACACAACACACCATCAAAGTACATTACATGTCAACGCTATGTACAAACATCTGAGCCATTCATGTCTGCCAAAGCACTTTGTGAAAACTGCTGTTGTAAAAAGGGCTTTATAAATAAATTTGATTGATTGATTGATTGATTCTTTGAGATAAGTATAGAGTTCTAGAAACAACTAGACAGGTACCCAGCAGGTGGATCTCGTCAATGATGAGAATGGCTACTTTCTGTACGTAGCTGCGGTTCTGCCAACTGCGACTCACACCGTCCCACTTCTCTGGCGTGGTCACGATCAGGTCCGCTGCTGCGATGGCCCGCATGTCTGGAGTCACATCACCTGTTAGCTCCACAACCCTGAGTAAGACATGTTATACGAAATGGTTTTATTGATGTCATTTAGCAGATGCTCTTTTCCATTTACAGCAGTGAGTGCATACATCTTTAGAATGCTCCCAGTGGCGCTGCAGGAGTCAACATCTAAACAGCACCCATAGATGATAGTCACAAACAGACATGCTTATCACTCACTTCTTGCCTAGTTTCTCCTCTATCCTGATCTTCCAGTCCTCAACCCTCTCTCTGACCAGAGCTTTGAGAGGGGCAATGTACACCACCTGAGGATGGACATGGACACACAGCAAAGGTGAGAACCGAGAGGGAAAAAAACATGGGAAGAGAGAAATAGAGAGATGGAGCAAGAGATGAACACCTTGGAGTTAGGGTACTGGTTGAAGACTCTGAACATGGCCAACTCTGCAGCGATGGTTTTCCCGGAGCCCGTTGGCGCCCCCAGCAGGACGTTGGTGTCGGTGTGGTAAAGTGTATGGAAGATCTGTGTCTGAATGGGGTTAAAGTGGGTGAACTTGTACAGGTTTTCATATTCCGGATTCCCCAGCGCTGTGATGGGCAATGGCTGCAGGTCCAGGAGCTCTAAGAAACCACAACAAGAAAAAGTTATGAGTGCTTAAATCTGTAGATTGATCTGTAAAGATCAGAGGATGGTTCCTGTCTATGTTGATGTCTGTTACTGTATAGTGCTGTGAAAAATATTTTCCCTGTGTCAGTCTTTAAATTTTGGACGTTACTTTAATTTGATCGCCAAACATGTAATATCAGATAAAAGGAAACAGTAAACAAACAACACAACATTTTGATAATTCATTTCATTATTAAAGTTATGGAACACCCAATTAACCACCCTGATGAAGACTTGCTTGTGGGTTTCTTATCACTGTTGTTCTTCATCATCACAGACAGAAGGATTGATACTGACCTACAGTACCATGCTTGGCATTGTACTGTAGGTCATTCTTAATCTAGAATGGTCAAGCGTGGTATTGTAGGTCATTCTTAATCTAGAATGGTCAAGCATGGTATTGTAGGTCATCCTTAATCTAGAATGGTCAAGCGTGGTATTGTAGGTCATTCTTAATCTAGAATGGTCAAGCGTGGTATTGTAGGTCATTCTTAATCTAGAATGGTCAAGCGTGGTATTGTAGGTCATTCTTAATCTAGAATGGTCAAGCATGGTATTGTAGGTCATTCTTAATCTAGAATGGTCAAGCATGGTATTGTAGGTCATTCTTAATCTAGAATGGTCAAGCATGGTACTGTAGGTCATTCTTAATCTAGAATGGTCAAGCATGGTATTGTAGGTCATTCTTAATCTAGAATGGTCAAGCATAGAATGCAGTGTTTGTCAGGTACTTATGACACCAAAGTGGAAAGCGGAGGAATGTTTATTAAGAATGGTACTTGGCACCAAATAATTGTTTACCAAGGAGCTAGGTACATTATTTCAGTGCAAAAACTGGCTCTCGTATATATCAGAAGCCTGTAAAACCCCTTAAGACTGGTACGTCTTTTCAGAAAATCCGGAACCGAAAAAGCTACAAAATATATATCCTCACCAATAAGCTATCTACATGGTTTATTACAGTACCTATCACCTGCGGTTAAAAATGTCTGTAATCGACTGTCATTTCCTGCTTCAAAGGGGTGACAAGCTAGACCCAAGCTGTTAAAGGCTGATTTATCTCCTGCCCATCTAAACTTTTCCAAAGCCTGGTAATTAAACAAAACTCACAATTTAAACCCACTGTACTCTCTCTGCGGTGCAGGCATGCTTTGAAGTTAGCCATGGGTGTACCTCAGCAATACTTACAGTCCAAAATGACATTACCTCAAACCTAATAAACAGAAATCAATTTCTAAGAGTGCTGCTTACCCTCATTCAAAACAAACATTATTTGTCTGTGTACAATGGCTTAGGGCCTGGTGTGTAAACCACTGGTTCTCGAACCTCTCCTGAAGAACCTTAGCCATCTCACAGTTTTGATGTCGCCCTGAAGTAGCTCATTTGATTCTAGCAGCCAAGAGCTTGATAATTAGTTGACAAGTTGATTCAGGTGTGCTAACTCTGGATACACCTAACATAAGGCCTGGCTGCTAGAGGTGTGAGAATGACTGGTCTAAACCAGAGTGTAAACAGCTGTTCCTCGGGGGTCAATTCTGAAATTGCTGTTTTTCTCTGTTCTTTGCTGTCAATGACAGCAAAGTTAATTACAGCAGATTCTCAGAGCGGACATTTTGTTTACCCCTTACTCGTTCAAAATTAAACTGTCTGAGCTGCTACATGATTATTCCACCAGCTAAGAACATTCTCCAACATAACTTCAATCATCATATGTTCAGCAACTGTGCACCTTATTCATATGTATAACCTCTCTCTGTGGTATTGATTTACCTATTCCTCACTCAACTGCACATCCTTTTTCATTGTATTTTTGGTCTAATGTTTGTTCATATTCATTGTCTTGCTATTTGCTTTCAAATTAGTTACAGTACATACTTAAAGGAATCAGTTACACTACTTACTTAAAGGAATCAGTTACAGTACTTACTTAAAGGAATCAGTTACAGTACTTACTTAAAGGAATCAGTTACAGTACTTACTTAAAGAAAGTTAAAAAATTTAAAAGTTGGTCTCTGTGACTACAAGGATTATATTAGACACCTCTAAGACAGATTTTGGCAGTACAGCTCTGCCTTTAGACAAAGGTCAAAGGTCTTTAAGGTCAGATGATACCTCCAAGTTTGCATGGCCAAGCCAGTCTGATGCTCATCACACAGCTCATTCAACACAGAATCCTTAATAAATACTTATTTGCTGCATGGTATGAATGCAATGTTGGTCAGTACCAGTGTGTGGTGGGTGTCTCTCAGGCAGGATGAGACGTTGAAAGTTGATGATGCAGACAGCCTCAGAGCCCAGCCAACGGTCTGACACGGCTCTGATATAATACTGGGAGGGCATAGGCTCAAAAATAGGGATGGTGAACACCAACTGCTGGGGCTCACCACTCACCACCTGGGTTAGAGACACAGTCAGCTTAACACAACATTTACATCTGTGTAATACAAAAATCATGAAATGTATTAATCAACAATGTAAGTTCTTAACCATGGTCGAAATGGGCCTAGCAACTCAAATACGTATTTGTGTCCACAGTACTCAACCAACAAAGTTTTCATAGTAATATTTCTTGTAATATCCACACAATTAAAATAAATAAATAAATGCAACACACCCTGAACAAAAATAGAAATGCAACACTTTTGTCTTTGCCCCCATTTATCATGAGCTAAACTCAAACACCTTAGACTTTTTCTATGTACACAAAAGGCCTATTTCTCTCAAATAGTGTTCACCAATCTGTCTAAATTTGTGTTAGTGAGCATTTCTCCTTTGCCGAGATAATCCATCCACCTCACTGATATGGCATATCAAGATGCTGGTTAGACAGCATGATTATTGCACAGGTGTGCCTTAGGCTGGCCACAATAAAAGGCCACTCTAAAATGTGCAGTTTCATCACACAGCACAATTTTAGTTTTGAAGGAGCGAAAAGTTTTGAAGGAGCGAAAAGGCCAGCTCTGCAGCCTAATGAATCACAAACAATTTGGTAGGTGGCAGAGCTGGTCGTGGTGCTGAATCCACCTGTTGTGGTTTTAGACCACTGCGTGGGAGTTGTCAGTTTCGCTCCCTTTGCATTGTGCTGTGTGATGAACCTGCACAATTTATAGTGTAAGGTGTAAGATGAAGGTGTAAGATGGAGAAAACTTTGGAACTAGTTTTCCAAAACCAGTCAGACAAGTGTAGATTTAGTTTGTTCAACCACACACAGCCAAATTCAAAGTATAACTAATTGTACGTTATTAATCTCAGTTCCAATTATGAATGGACTTTAAGAAAGTGTCCCCAGTCTCAAACCACTGCCATAAGAATCATGATGTACAGAATATAGACCAGCCAAAAGCTCACACAGTAATGGCTAATGTATCCCTCTAGGCACAAGTGGTGCAAATGTGACCGGTGACCCTTGGCTTGCTTTTTTGGGGTGGGGGGTTGGGGGTCAAATGACGGGTTTTTACCATGGTTTTCGCAAATTATATTTTGTTTAGCCACCTTTGGTGTTACATGGAAGACAGTGTGCTGTGATTGGTCAGAAAGCCACCTTCCACTTATTTTCTTAGAAGGTGTGAACGCTCGTTACAAAAGAAATAGCCCCTATTGTTCTGGTAATCATCCCCTGCCTCCCCCATATTATTATGCTATCAGGAAAAATTTGAAGTCACTTCAAGAATGAGGTCTGTTCCAAGGATAAGAGTATTATATTGTGCAAAGGAATTCACACTTGTCATTTGGTTGATTATTAACACAACACCCACCTGTTTCTTCTGTAGGTGGAAGTACTCAGAGTGGTAGATGTGATCATTGATGGGGTCCTCCACCCAGAGCCACCAGGGCTCTCCGACTGAACCATGGCACTGAGGACAAGGAAGGTGTTGGAATTAGAATATCTAACAGTAGCAGTAACAGTGGTGGTAGTAATACTAAAATAATTATCAGTATCAATAAATGTCAGTTATATTAGCACTAGAAATAGCAGTAAACCCTATACATAGAGCACTAAACATAGAGTCAAGTCCCTTTAGCAAAGTCCAAGTCAAATCTTAGTCCAAGACAATGCCACCGATGATCAATTCAAGTCAATTCAAAAGTGTGGCTGACCGTTCCAGAGCTGGTTTAGTGGTCTAAGCTTTAGACTCTGGAGCACAGAGCACATTTCTTTATGGCACAGAATGAAAAGAAGGAAAACTGTTTAGTAGAACGATGCACATAAGGTTGTTATAACAGTGATCCTTAAATACTGGTCATGTTTGCAAGTAAGCTATAGCCTAGTTTTTGAACTGTGCACATATACATGTACGGTACTCAGCGTAAATGAGTACACTTCAACAGATCTCAGATAATCAGAACATTTTGCGACTGCTAAAATCTATTAACAAAAAGGTGTTTAGCATTCACCAGGGCCATTGTTGACAAAAGTTAAGAATATTGGGACTCCATACTTTGGTCAGATGAAACAAAGGTTAATCGTGCAAGGGGGGAGAGTACAATGAAAAATACATGGTACCCACAGAAAAGCTTAGTGGTGGCAGTGTTACTCTGTGGGGTTATACGAGTTCTGCATGTGTCGGGGAATTGCACTTCATTGAGGACATCATGAATTCACAAATACTATGTATGAAATACTAAAAAAGGAGTATTAAAACATACATCAAAGGCCACTGCTGCATTTCTAAGGAAGAACAGGGTGAAAGTGAGTCAGTGGCCAAGTATGTCACCTGCCCTCAACCCAATAGAACACCTAATGGGGAGTTCTGAATAGACAGGTCGAGCATCATTCTCCGTCCAGGATCCAGGCTCTGAAACAGCTCATTCACCAGTAATCGAGAAAGATAGATGTGGCAGTGTCACCAACTTGTTCACTCCATGTCCGGAAGAGTCAGTGCTTATAAATCATAGAAATCATACAAAATATTAGATTTGGTTGAATTTATTGTATGGTGTACTCATTTTTGCAACACCTCATTTGAATAATATGTATTATTTACCTTTTTTAGCTAATTGTTCTGGTGTTCACTGAGAAATTGATAAAAAATCTTAATTTTCAAAGGGGGTGTACTCATTAAGATTGAGTACTGTAATATTCTTTATGAAATGCAAAGTTTTCTGTCAATGCATGATTTAATGGGTGATATTGAACGTATAGAATAAAATCATTAAAAATAAATTTTTGCTGAGAAAAATAAAGGGCCTTGGACACCTGACAAAGCGAGTCAGTGGTAAAAATGTGAGTGTGGAGTGAGGCAACAAAATCAAGGACAGGCTGCTTTTTTACAGAGGCAAAACATTGTAGCTACAAGAAAACATGAGATTATGTCACCTGTGCAAAGGCTATGATTGCAGGTCCAGTAAAGCTGGAATGAGCCTGTCTGCCACACTCCCCCCAATGCAAAGTTCCCCGTGCTGGCTAGCACTGCCCTGAGCAGAGTGCTGCTAAAGTTCACTTTCCTCATAAATATTATATATCAATACAAGTCAGTACGAGTCATCAAGGGTTGAAAAGGTAAGTTAGGCGAAGTAACAAATGGTTGAGTCCAAGTTAAATTACACACTTACTAGTGGCAGTGGTAGAAGCAATAGAAGTAATGTAATACTTAAGAAAAAACATCAGAAAAAGGCAACTTCTCTTGGTTTTCTTGTGATTTTCCTGGTGTCCATAGCTTGAGTGAGAGTTAGGGAAAAGGAGGTATCGTGTGTCTACATGTGTCATGGCTAGCCTCTGTGAGCAAATGTCGACATATGCAGCGGGATCACTGGTTAAGCTGGGGGTGTCCAATTACAACTCTCCCATGGACAGAGCATGCACTGCTAATCAGACATAAACATTCATCTTCATATGCAGCCTGGATACAATGGGCCTCCTATTCCACACTGACTACATTACATTCTACACTAGTCATCGGCTTCAATGATGTATTCCCATAGCGATTCTACAGCCCAATATACAATTTAATTTGAATTCATCCATCGGAATCGTTTGGGCTAATTAGACAATTGATTTTTCCCCCAGACATACCTCTTCATATGGCCAGTAGACCTGGGATCAAATGGAATTATACATGTTTTCCTTACCAGAGCTGTGAATAGTTCTCTATAAATTAGGTATCATCTAAACCGGGGGTGCCCAACCCACAAGTTCCCCCCAAAGATTAAAACAGGTTTCTGGAGGTGTCCTGGGTCTGACTAGAATGATAACATTTTTTTAAGTATACAATTGTGCTCATAAGTTTGCAGACTCTGGCAAAAAAAAAAATCATCATTGATTTTGACAATATGACTTTTCAGGCTAAAAATCTGACTGAAGGATAGTGATCATATGAAGTCATTTATTAACACATTGTTGTCTGGCTCCATTGTAAACCATACTGATAACAGAAATCACCCAAATGGCCCTGATCAAAACTTGACATACCCTTGAATGGTTGTTCTTGTTACAGACACACAAGGTGGCACACACAGGTTAAATTAAAGGTTAATTTCCCACACCTGTGGCATTGTCAATTGCAATTAGTGTCTGTGGATAGTCACTGAGTTTGTTATCTTTCACGTGGATGCACTGAGCAGGCTAGATACTGAGCAATGGGGAGCATAAAAGAACTGTCAAAAGACTTGTGTAATAAAGTACTGAAACTGTATAAAGTTGGTAAAGGATAAAAAAAGATATCCAAAGCCTTGCAATGCCAGTCAGTACTGTTCAATCTCTTATTGAGAAGTGGAAGATTCGGGAATCTCTTGATACCAAGCCAAGATAGATTTCAGCCAAAATTGCCAAAAGAATCGTTCGAGATACAAAGCAAAACCCACAGATAACCTCGGGAGACAAACTGGCTGCTTTGGAAAAAGATGGTGTGGTTGTTTCAAGGAGCACAATACAATGACACTTGAACAAAAATAAGCTGCATGGTCGAGTTGCCAGAAAGAAGCCTTTACTGTGACAGAAAAAAACCTGTTTACAATTTGCCCGACAACACCTTGACACATCTCACAGCTTCTGACACACTGTAATTTGGAATGACAAGACCAAAATAGAGCTTTATGGTTACAAGAATAAGTGCTATGTTTGGAGGGGTCAACGTGAAAAGAATATAGAGTGAGCTCTAAAGGCATGGATAACCTATTTAGAGTGAGCTCTAAAGGCACGGATAACCTATTTAGAGTGAGCTCTAAAGGCACGGATAACCTATGTAGAGTGAGCTCTAAAGGCACGGATAACCTTGTGAAAATGTATGGTAAGATGAATGCAGCATGCTATCAGACAATACTGGCAGACAATTTGAATTCTTCTGCACGACAGCTGTGCATGGGATGCTCTTGGACTTTCCAGCACGACAATGACCATAAGCACAAGGCCAAGTTGACCCTGCAGTGGTTACACTCTGTGGAGATCTCAAACATGCGGTTCACGCAAGACGACTAAAGACTTTGCATAACCTGGAGGCATTTTGCCAAAACGAATGGGCAGCTATACCTCCTGCAAAAATTTGGGGCCTCAGACAACTATCACAATTGCAATTCTGCATGCTGCTTCCTCGCAGCACAACAGTGTAACGATGGACAGGGTTTGAATCCTGGACGCAGCATTTTATTCATTGCCAGTGGGTCTGCTATGACCGGTGCAGATTTGTACAGTGCTGTTCATAGTAGATAGGGTAAAGAGTTGGACACAATGACCTTGTTGTTTAAATGTGACTCTTTGTGGGCAGGAAGGTCAACTCAACCACAGTCATCTAGTTGGTAAAAGTGTAATTCCTTGCACATTATGTGGTGACTTGAGGGGTTGCCGATGAGAGAATCCTTAAAGCTGTATTGTGTAAGATCTGCTCCCATCTGCTGGTGAAAATGTATATGACAAGCAACGGCGTTATTATACCGGCAACGTCAACCTGGATATTCGTTTTTTCTTTCAGAACAATAGCGCTCGTTTTGATTCATTGCAATAGTCATTGTTAATTCACTACACAGCCCGTGAATTATAACCAAATGCAATTGTATTGTGTGTAAAGAAACAATAAGAGCATGTGATGGCAAAAATAATAATTTAACTTGTTTTATTAATAAAAGTAACAAAAATGTTTTACACACAATTTGATTGAATATATTGTCAGTGTCTCATGTGAAAACCCGATTACATTTGAAAAACATTCACTAGAGTCTGTTTTATTCAAACAGAATACTAATTTTAGCAAAACATGAACATGGACATGCAATGAATAAACAGTTATTATTGCAATGAACCACGAGCGCTATTATTTTGAAACGGAAAATCCCTGTTTGTGTTGCCAGCCGAACGTTCTTGACTACTTCATAGCTTGAGCCAGCACTACTATTACATGTCCTCGAGAACAGGCATGATCTTACATCTTCAACAGGCTTTGAAATTTCCCGGCAGTCGTGAGTAATCTCCCCCTTGCATTCGTCACGGTGCCACTTGTGTAAAAGCGCGAATGGCCGAGCTTGAATTTCCAGGTATGTCCCTCTTTGGCTAATGTATTTTAAAGATGGAGGCGTAACATGGTGAGCGGGCACGATTGCATGTATTGTGAATGGAAGATTCTACACTTACGAAAATACTTTGATTATTAGGTGGAAGTAATTACACATGAATGAG
>JACXGM010035619.1:0-11676 GCA_016801145.1 Umbra pygmaea | reverse complement strand
TTAATTTGTTCATTTATAATGAATATAAAAACTGATTTGCAAATATAATTGAAATACATTTCTTTCTAATTAAAGCCAAACAAAGTATTGCGCTGGTCATCGTCACCAAAGTCAGACAATGCATTCCAACGCAAGAGACTTTCAGTGAGCCAACTCTCGCTTCCAACATCAGAAAACAGGTCAGTGCACAGCAGAGTGAGAAGTTTGAGTTTCATCTTCACTAACATGATACACGGTCAAAACATCACCCCTTCATCCAAGAGCTGCAAAACATAACAGGGAACGGGAACCAACAACAGAGGTACACAGTATACTGGCTAACTACTCAAGCCACCATATAAGTTAACATTAGCCTATTAAGGCAAACAAATATTCCTGCCAGCTATTGGTAGTCTGCCAAATATCAGGAAAAGGCCTTTTTTTTTTTAAGTATTGCTTATTGATGATACCCTGTTTGCCCCCACAAAAAATTAACAATTATTAGCAATGAACGTAATACATGTTATATAATAATATGCTATTATTACAACAGATTCAAAGCATTGGTGAAAAATCATCCTGCTAGCTATGCCTTTTAACTTCAGCAGATGATAACGCTATTATGCCTAAATCTAATAAGATTATCAGTCATCAATTTATGGGGAATTCGTAATGATATCACATAGGGATGGGACGGTGTGAAAATTTCATATCACGATTATAGTGACCAAAGTTATCACGATTATCAATATTATCACGGTTTTGTTAAACTGAGATGGAAATGTAAAAAAAAACACACACACACACACCCACACACAAAACATTTCAACAAGTTTTATACTTGTAAATCAACAAACAACAAATACAATTAGCAGCTATACGCACTACTATAGTCTACCATTTAGTACTAAAGCCTACTGTCCGATGTGATATCATTATGAATTCCCCATGAAATTGATGACTGATAATCTTGTTAGAATTAGTAAATAGCTTTACCATCTGCTGAAGTAAACGAAAGGTCTAGTTAACAGGATGATTTTTCACATATGCTCTGAATTTGACTCTGTAATGGCATATTCACATAACACATATTACATTCATTGCTAATCATTTGATTTATTGTGATGGCAAACAGAGTATCATCAATAAACTATATATACTATAAAAAATAGTCCTATTTTTGATATTTGGTAGACTACCAGTTGCTGGCAGGAATATTTTTTGCTTTATAGGTGTTAACTTACATGGTGGCTTGAATACTGTGCCAGTATACTGTGACTATCTCTGTGGATGGTTCCCATTGCCTGCTGTTTTGAATTTCTCAGATGAAGGAATGGAGTTGACCGTGTGTTAGTGAAGATTTTTTTTCGGATGTCGCAAGCAACAGATGTGTACTGAGGGTCGCTTGCGTTGGAATGCATTGTCTGACATTGTTTAGGGAGAACAGCACACATCTTTTGAATGCTTGGATTTGGTTAGAGAGCAATTTCTTTGAATTATATTTGCAAGTTTTTTATATTCATTATAAATATCCACGATGCCTGGCTCTTAAGTTGCTAAAAAAAATTGTTCAAAATTAACAAGAGTCTGTAGAAAAAAATGTTCCAAAGTAATACATGGCCCAACTACACTTGCGCTAATAAAACACAGAACGAGAACGTGGAGATTAACTGCTCAATGAGAGTGGGTTGTTATCGTTGCTTTGAGGTAGGCTACTGAAAAATGTGCAATCTAATAGGTACTGATCACAAGTAATACGTTTTAGTAAACAAAACTGTAAGGACACAAATAAAATATATTTTATATTATCTAAGTTTATAAACAAGACTCAAACTAAGCTAACTAGCGAACAAAGTAGTGTGTTGCTGTGAACTCATGGAGCTCGCGAAATCACCTGCTATTACTGTAATCTGGCAGCTGTTGCTGACTAAAATATTGCACAGAGAAAGCGTTTATGGCTTCTTTCAACAAAATACAATGGAACAAAAATAGCATGACTGCCGCAATTATTTAAGACCTTAGAAAATTAGATTTAAGACTTAGACAGTTTTAGACCGTAAATTCTGAAAAACGATATTAAGGCTATTTAAGAATTTAAGGATCTGCGGACACTAATCACATTCAATATTTTATATCCCTGAAATTATTTCTGTGGTAAAATTAAAAATATGTGTAATAAGTTTACTATGAATTAATACAATACATTATCCCTTAAATGTCACCCTTAATATTTTGAACATGTTCGTTCCTCTTGGCTCAAATCTACTTGCTGTTAAACTTATCATCCGGATACTTTGCGTTAATTACAAGTGAGATAATGAAATATTTCATCTCGAATCAATATTGTTTGTCCAATTATTTGCCAAAGTTAGTTTTGGGATTGAAGTAAAAGTTTATGCATTCGCTGTATAACAGTGGCTGGTTGTCACGAAGATGACAGATTTGACGTGTTTCCCCCTTTTGCAGCGACATTCCTCTGCAGACAGGGTGCCCATCCTCGATTAAATTGCCCTCAGGACTTTTGTAATAGCCAAAACATGACCACATCTCAGATTTTGTCCTCTTGGATGGCTGAAAAATCTCCCGAGCCCTGTCACTGCCTTCTGCCATGACTTCTCGTGCAAAAAACAACGTTGCATGCGCGCACTTGCGTCAGACTGATTCTGGCTGGACAGGATTTACTGTGAGTTTTCAAAATCATGGTAATCAAAGACGGTTTTAATGAAAATTAAATTTTAAACGGTAATACTAACCGTACAGACATTTTATTGTGGTTTACCGTGAAACCGGTAATCGTCCCATCCCTAATATCACATTGGATATTAGGCTGTAGTACTAAATGGTGTAGTAATTTTATTTCTCAACAGTTTTATTAATTTGCTGCTGGATCATTTTAGGGCTAGTGTAGATGTGCACAGGTTTGCAGAAAAACTCTTTCATAGCCTAAACATGCACCATCGTTTAGGTTATATTATTAGATAAATCATGTCCCAGGTCTTAAATATGTTTTGTTTGATGTCAAATAAGATTGTTTAGTAATACTACAAGCTAGAATACATAATCCTCTGCCAGCATGCATTATTTAATTCCTGACCAATTACAGGTATGTTTTTAATTATTGTGCGTTTATTGCGGTATTGGTCTTGAAAAGCATTTAGTCTTAAATGTAATGTCATTAAACCTGCAGACACCCTGTGGCAACAGCATTAGAAACTTCAACACCACAAACTTGATTAAGAGGGAGTAAAAGATGGTAGGGTATCGGTATCGGCAGATGCTTAAGGTTGTGGTATCGAAATCGGTATCGGACATGAAAAAGTGGTATTGAGCCACCCCTATTTATTGTATTCCATTGAACTGTTTAGATTGTTAAACTTACATTCAGAATCGTAAGAATCACAGTACATATCGTATCGGTAGGAAAGAGTTTTGATAAAATCATATCGTTAGGTCCTTTGAAATTACCAGCCATAAAAATATTTTTTTCACTCATTTCATTCAATTTCATTTTTAGGCACAGGTAAAACAATGGTCATGGACATGTTCTACTCCCATGTGGAGACGGCAAAGAAGAAGAGGGTTCATTTCCACGGTTTCATGTTGGATGTACATAACAGTAAGTTAATGTGTCCAGAATGACTGTTGCTAAACAGACTGTTGCTAAATAGACTGTTTAATTCATTATTGATCATTTCAAGTATGATAATAAATAGTTTATAATTGATTGAGCCAATCTCTTTTTGTGGGTCTAGGGTAAATCTTACCCTTGTTTTCTTTATCTTCTCTTTAGGGATACATCGCCTTAAAAAGAGCCTGCCAAAGAGGAAAGCAGGAAGGATGGCTAAAGCCTATGACCCGATTGCACCAGTAGCAGAGGAGATCAGTGAAGAGGCCTGTCTGTTGTGCTTTGATGAGTTTCAAGTAAGGGCTCAGGGAGATTATTTTCTATTCACTTGTAACCACTGATACATCTGTATTGTTATACAAAGTCACTTGACTATCATTAGCTTTGCATTGATGTGATAGGTCTGTTTACTAGAACTTGTTATAAGATTTAATAATGAAGCTTTAACACAATGGTATGTTTGGGGCAGCAGGTATTCTAGCAGTATTTGACTATTAAAGCAAAGATTATGAGATTAAATCCCATAGCTAGCAAGCAACAACATTATATCTGAATTAATAGATTACTACACGAGTAGTCATTAATGAATGAATTGACAGCCAACTCCATATTGAATAGATATGGAGAGCATCGCCAATGTAGGGGATAAAACATGTACGATAGTACACAGCTGTACTGAACTACTAACATAATATTACATTAAGGTTAAAGGCTATACAGTTGTAATTGGAGGGAATTTTATTTTTAGTATTAAGACATGCCACCTATTCTAGCTTGTTACATGTTTCTATTTCAACAGCCAGCCACTTGAAGGTGTCTGCGTTTGGCCAATGGTGTGACGTGCCATTTTAATGCCTTGATAAATAGAAACAGTTGGCTAGCTAGTTACAGGATCAGCTAGATATCCTGTCTTGAAACTGTAAACATATTTTATTCTCTACGTTTTTAAAATACAGTTGTGTTTAGGCACCCCTGACAATTTTCATGATTTTCATTTATAAATAATTGGGTGAAATGATGAAATGAAATTAGACGGGTGCATAAATTTGTGCACCCCAAAAGAAATATCACATCAATATTTAGTTGAGCCTCCTTTAGCAACAATAACAGCCTCTAGAGCCTGTAATGAGTGTCTGGATTCTAGATGAAGATATTTTGGACCATTCCTCCTTGCAAAACATCTCCAGTTCAGTTAGGTTTGATGGTTGCCGAGCATGGACAGCCCGCTTCAAATCACCCCACAGATTATCAATGACATTCAGGTCTAGGGACTGGGATGGCCATTCCAGAACATTGTACTTCTTCCTCTGCATAAATGCCAGAGTAGATTTTGAGCAGTGTTTTGGGTTGTTGTCTTGTTGAAATATCCAGCCCTGGTGTAACTTCAACTTTGTGACTGATTCCTCTACATTATTCTCAAGTATCTGCTGATAGTCATTGGAATCCATCTAACCCTTAACTTTCACAAGATTCCCAGTACTGGCACCGGCCACACAGCCCTACAGCATGATGGAACCTCCACCAAATTTTACTACGGGTAGCAAGTGTTTGTCTTGGAACGCTGTGTTCTTTTGCTGCCATGCATAACGCCCCTTGTTATGACCAACTAACTCCATCTTTGTTTCATCAGTCCACAGCACCTTCTTCCAAAATGAAGCTGGCTTGTCTAAATGTTTGTTTGCATACCTCAAGGGACTCTGTTTGTGGCGTGTGTGCAGAAAAGGCTTCTTCCGCATCACTCTCCCACACTGTTCTCACCATCTTTCACCTTTGCCTCTGATATTTTACTTGACCTGCCACTTCCGGCCTTAACAAGAACTGTGCCTGTGGTCTTCCATTTCCTCACTATGTTCCTCACAGTGGACACTGACAGCTTAAATCTCTGTGATAACTTTTTGCATCCTTCCCATAAACCATAATGTTAACAATGTTTGTTTTCAGGTCATTTGGGAGATGTTTTGAGTAGGGGTGGCACGGTTCACAAAACCCACAGTTCAGTTCCTGTCACGGTTTTAGGGTTACGGTTTTCAGTTCTGTACGGTCCTTGTTATTTTTTCTTTTAATCTTAACACTCCAGAAATATACTCCAGCATATGATATATAGCTTAATTATCCACAATTTAGGATACAGTATTAAAAGATAGTTCAATCATGTAATCATGCAATTTGAAATATTCCAGAATAACAATTGAAATAACTTGCATTTATCAAAACTTCCAACGTCAGTGTAGCTCTCACAAAAATACATGTGATGTGACCTTGCAGCACACTGAAGATTTTTTTAAAACTGACCTTTGTCAATCTGAAATGAATACAGATTCAACTGTATGGTCTATTTCTCGCTTAAAATGTTTTCAGAAACACGTTTTGGTGCACTATTCTTGTGAAATATGAGATCGTATTCAGAACGCCATTAGTCTGTTTTAAAATTCGGGAGCAGCCAGACCCATGTAACGCATTTGTCCAATCAGCTGCCATGTGTTGCATTTGTCACGCTTAAACTGCTTGTCATTTCTGGTAAGTGTTCACAATGGCAGTAAGTGGTTTGTGCACATTAGCAGCGTACCAACACACCGTGCGACGCACACACGCACAGAACTGAGACAAGCAAACCGAACTGTTCAGATGTTTTTTCGTGAACGGTGCCACCCCTAGTTGAGGCCCCCCATGTTGCCACTCTTCAGAGGAGAGTCAAAGAGAACAACAACTTGTAATTTGCCGCCTTAAATACCTTTTCTCATGATTTGATGCATCTGTCTATGAAGTTCAAGGCTTAATGAGCTCACCAAACCAATTGTGTGTTCCAATTAATCAGTGCTAGGTAGATACAGGTATTAAAATCAATAACATGACATGGGTGCCCACATTTATGCACCTGTCTAATTTCGTTTTTATTCATATTGCACATTTTCTGTTAAACCAATTAACCTAATTTCACTACTGAAATATTACTGTCCTTCAGTTATTTGATAGAACAAAATGAAAGTGCTGATCTAATCTCCCAATTATTTATAAATGAAAATCATGGAAATTGTCAGTGCTTAAACTGTTGCATATGTTTTCTTAAGTTGGTAATTGCAATGACATTAACATTTATTTTTTGGACACTTTCAATTCATTTAAATATATAATTTTTGAGAAAAAGTTGAGTGTTGGCGTTTCTCTCAACAGATTTGTATTCAGGAGATTTTGTAGTTTGCAAAGATGTATACAGCCCAGAAAGTCAGATTTTCACCATGTGAAAGGTTTCCCCAGGCCGCCACACATTTGTTCTCTGTCAACTTACCTGATCAAATAACTAATTATATTTTATTTCCCGCTTCATTTGATGTGAATGATCAATACCATTTATTGGGTCCAGGGATTGGAAATGGGATGCACATCTAAACTAGTGATGGGAAGTTTGACCCTTTTTACTGACACAGATTTTGAGTCGTTCGATTAACAAAAACATCCTTTTGAGTCATTTAGTTCATTTGAGTCAGTAACACCCAGAGCATGCCAGACCCCTCTCCCAGCGAATGAGATCTTGCTCAGTGTTCAATTGAACAAAAACACTGAACGACTGTCGTTCACAAGTCTAACTTAAAAAGAAGCTGGGTTGTATAAAGTGGTTTCTATCATTATTAAATAATTAATATGTTAATTAGGAATTGAGGAGAGTGTGCTATGTGGGAAATTATTAGATGACAAAAAATGATCAAATTGCATTAATTAGAGCGACCTGCATCCATTGATCAGTTTAAACATCTCTTTATGCTGCTACAGCTTGATCTAGTTGATTTTTGCTAACATAAAGCAAACATCCGTTGGTGTCAGCACTGAGATGAAGGACTGTTTATGAATTATGCCTGTGGTCATGATGGAGAAGCTGATTCCAGCCAATTGAATCATACAATTGCATGAGTCACTAAAAAGAGTTGTTCAAAATGAACAAGTCATTCACAAATTGCACATCACTAGTCTAAATACAGTTTCTGTTCATGGAAAGTAAAAATATCAGGCATAAATTAATGAATTGGTTGTAACTTCACTCCACAGGTGACGGACATCGCAGATGCAATGATTCTGAAACAGCTGTTTGAAAACCTGTTCAAGAACGGGGTTGTTGTAGTGGCTACGTCCAACCGGCCCCCAGAGGGTGAACAAAACATTACATAACGAAAAATTGCTTGTTAAGCGGAGTTCAGCACTATCCATACAGAATCATCCACACTGTCGGAATCAGACCTATTCCTTTTTTTTTTCTTCTAGATTTGTACAAGAACGGACTACAGAGGGTCAACTTTGTTCCATTCATTGCTGTGTTGAAGGTAAACAATGTCTTGAGTGTTAAACTATACCAAACAGACAAGTACTGTCTTATAGTTTGTTTCTATTCATTTACTTTTTTATTTTTCACTCATGCAGAACTTTTGCCAAGAGCTCCGTATGGACTCAGGGATAGACTACCGCAGGAGAAACAAACCATCAGCTGGGAAACTTTACTTCATGTAAGTACCTTATCATACAAAACTACATATAAAATTACAAGGCATTTTAATACTCTGACTAGATTGCATTTGACTGTAGTTTGTTTGTAGTTTTTACCATTGAACTTTTTCTCTTTAATCCTTTGTTTAATATACTTGTGATTTTAAATAGTGTTATTTATTGTTTAACACAGGTCAAGTGAACCTGGTGTTGAGGCAACACTAGACAAGATGTTCGATGAGCTGGCCTTCAAACAAAATGACAGTATGATCCTTTTGTTTTTCTTGTGTAGATAAAGTGGATTTGATGGTGCTATCCATATTTCAGTGATTCTTACAAAAACAGTTTTAGGATGTCTGTATACAACTTTCCTCTCAAACAATCATTTTTCTGCAAAAAGCGACTCATGAGAATTCACTTAAATATGTACTGTAATTTAGCGCATAAAGCGTGCACCCTCGTAGATCGTTGATAACATTAACAATCAACCATTGACTAATTGTAATTAAAATGTAACGTTAAACAAACTATATCAATCAATCAATCAATCATCTTATAGGACTCTTACTTCTGGCAATATTATAGCTGAAACCGCAGTAAAATGTTACAGGGCTAAATGCTGTTCCTGAATATGCTAACGAGACAGCTTCTGTATATAATGTTTAAGCCATGTATACACTACATGATTTTGGTGATGATTTAGCTGTCCCAAACACATTTTTTATTGTCTGCAACAAAACTCCCAGATCTTTGCCAAGTGACGCTCCCGTCACCGAAATATGAGCAGTTTGGAGACACATCTTTGCTACTCTTTGAGTTGTCCCGGACGCCCCAAATTTTTTTTCTGGCATTTTTGCACTTTGAGGGGCTGATGTTGCACATGCCAAGGATATTTGCTGCTGTAAAAAAACATTCACCTTTTGGGTTTGGAAAACAGTCACTTATGGGGGTAGCTGCAACGGATTACTCTCGGGTCTCATCATTTTGCAAAGCGGGTGGATAATGTACATGTAGCTGGCTGCCAGCTTCTGTCATAACGTTAATGCCAGCAGCACTAAGTTAGCAGACTCAATGCTGATGCTGCTTTCTGCAGAATCGAAATTTGTGCCCCCTGGTGGTGCTTCATTAAAAATGTACTTGTTTGTTATTTTATCAATGTCGTGATATTAGACTGATTATCGTCTTAGATTTTGGATATCGTAATATCGTGGTATGACAAAAGAGTTATCTTTTCCTGGTTTTAAATGCAGGATTACAGTAAAGTGATGTAATTTTCTGAACTTAACAGACTGTTCTAGTTTTTCTATTATTTGCCTTTACCCCACTTAGTTATAATATACACATCAATCATGATTATTTATCAAAAATCTCACTGTGTAAATATTTCTCTGTAAGCACCAATTGTCAACCCTACAATATTGCCGCAATATCGATATTGAGGTATTTGGTCAACAATATCGTGATAGTAGATTTTTTCCATATCGCCCAGCTCTACTTTTAAGTATAAAGAGAAAAATGAGTGGATACTCACTTTGTCTGTATGGCTGTATAATATGTAGCTATACATACTTGACTTGTCAACAGGCCTGAAAACTGAGCCCTGACTGACCCAAGCCAGCTCAGATGAGGCCCCAACCCAGAGTGGTCCAATGTCACAAAAATGAAATAAGCCTGTCTGTTGCTACAGTGTGCACATTAACTGTTGACTAATGAAGTGTGGAAAGCAATAAACAATAAAGTTAACAGACCTTGCAATAAAGGTGAGAAAATATTTATGTGCTTCATTTTATCATTATGTTCAGAAATAAGACAGGTTCTGCTTATTTAAAGATTGGCCTGAACTGTAGCCTAAACACTTCTCTGGTCATCTTATAATAAATCTGTACATTTGTATCATTTGAAAAACAGACTCATCGGTTTGTTTTTGTTTCTACTCTTCCAAACAGCCATAAACATTTAGCTAAATATGGAAACATAGCAAATATTGTTCAAGGTGTCTGCACCATTTGTAAAAATTTGCATATTTTTTTCTGGTGCCTCATTTTGTTCAATTACAATTCTCAGACATCCCCTTTACCCACTCATCGTATTATTGAATGCTTTTTTTGAATCCCAACCAATAGCATTCTAGTTTCTATGATGCTGCTTGCTCAGCCAGGATGTTTGGACCAGAATCCATATCTTCTGGAATGGACGCACGTTCTGACCTTCTTTCTTGATCAAGCTCACGGGCTCCTAAGCTGCCACAAGGAGCCAACAGAGCCTGATGAGGCAATGCAACTTAATTTGCAGTGATGCAGCATACTGCTGCAGTGCTTTTATCGCTGCACCATTCAGGGGTACCTGACAATTTGGAATTGTTTTAGCCAAATGTCACTTTATGGACCATTTATAGGTATATGCTATGAACTTAACAGTCAGTATGCAGATATAGTTATGCAAAAAGGCATGAGGGGATGCGGTATATGGCCAAGAGCCAGAGCCTTTTGAATGACACAACACAGTGTTGCCCAAGATGTCTTATTGCTGTTATAAACACAATTACAACAGTAGAGCGTGATGTGAGAACATATTTTAGATCCAATTAATTTTCAAGATTTGAACCATCTTGTTTATAGTAAAAATATATATTGAGCCTCATATGTTTTTATTGAATTACTAAACAAGCTTAACGAGATTTTATGTTTTCTCTAGTAACACGGCCGAGGACCCTGAAACTGCTGGCCAGGGAGGTGACTTTATTTAAAACCTGTGGGACCATAGCAGACTGTACATTTGAGGAGCTGTGTGAAAGAGTAAGTGACCATAGCATACTGTTGATTGTGCATCCTGTGTTGGTTAGTGTGAGCATAGATACAGGGTAGGGTTGTTCTGATACCAACATTTTGACTTCGATACCTGATTTGTACCACGGCAAGATTACTGATAAGCAATAATGTTTCATAATAAACACTTTACGACATTTCTTAATACTTAACTGTAGTATATACACTCACCTAAAGGATTATTAGGAACACTCGTTCAATTTCTCATTATTGAAATTATGTACTCAACCAATCACATGGCAGTTGCTTCAATGGATTTAGGGGTGTGGTCCTGGTCAAGACAATCCCTTGAACTCTAAACTGAATGTCAGAATGGGAAAGAAAGGTGTTTTAAGCAATTTTGAGCGTGGCATGGTTGTTGGTGCCTGACGGGCTGGTCTGAGTATTTCACAATCTGCTCAGTTACTGGGATTTTCACGCACAACTATTTCTATGGTTTACATAGAATGGTGTGAAAAGGGAAAAACATCCAGTATGCGCGGCAGTCCTGTGGGCGAAAATGCCTTGTTGATGCTAGAGGTCAGAGGAGAATTGGCCGACTGCTTCAAGCTGATAGAAGAGCAACTTTGACTGAGAACCACTCGTTACAACCGAGGTATGCAGCAAAGCATTTGTGAAGCCACAACACGCACAACCTTGAGGCGGATGGGCTACAACAGCAGAAGACCCCACCGGGTACCACTCATCTCCACTACAAATAGGAAAAAGAGGCTACAATTTGCAAGAGCTCACCAAAATTGGACAGTTGAAGACTGGAAAAATGTTGCCTGGTCT
>JACXGM010035618.1:0-11621 GCA_016801145.1 Umbra pygmaea | reverse complement strand
GTAGAGCCGCTGCTCCTTTGCGTCGAAAGGAGCCAGTTGAGGTGGTTTGGGCATCTGGTAAGGATGCCCCCTGGGCGCCTCCCTAGGGAGGTGTTCCAGGCATGTCCAGCTGGGAGGAGGCCTCGGGGAAGACCCAGGACTAGGTGGCGAGATTATATCTCCAACCTGGCCTGGGAACGCCTCGGGATCCCCCAGTCGGTGCTGGTTAATGTGGCTCGGGAAAAGGACGTTTGGGGTCCCCTGCTGGAGCTGCTGCCCCCGCGACCCGATCACGGATAAGCGGATGAAAATGGATGGATGGATGGATGGAATAAATATATCAATAAAATAATAAATGAATAGATCAATAAATAAATGAAGCCCTACCCTCCAATTGTATTTGCATTTCCAAGTCTTCATATATCTGCTGGTCTTTGATGGAGACATTGATGTCATGTATCTTATCTAGTTGTTTAGGGCCTTTGAAGATAAACATCCCCATAACATCCACCATACTTCACAGTGCAGATCAGGGCCCATATTTATCAAGCTTTTTCAAGTGCCATTTTAGTCTTAAGTGCTGAGAATTGAAAAAATGTACTCCTACTCTCAAACTTAAACGTACAATATGTCGTTTTTGGCTGCTAGGGATCTCGCAATCATAACAATAGTAAAAGATGTACTTGGATGATGTCGGGAAGTAGCGTGGGATCATGGGTTTGTTATCATTGTCAATGACAACCTTCCAATCTAGCGTTTCCGGCAGAAAAAAACATTTCACTGACAAAGTAATGTATTTAAAAAAATATATAACTTTATTCACGTTATGTTTTGGCGGTTGCCTGGAACTTAAAGCAACTACAGTAGTCAAAGGTTTTATGACGCCATTGATGAAAGACAAAATGAAAAGTCCTGTGTTCTCGAATTATATTACAAATTTCTCTGGGTTTGAAGGTTGGTGGAAAGATTTAGGATAATGTAAGTACACAACTAAGAAATATATATAATATAGTTATAGTGATGTTTGCTTTTTTAATGCAAAGTACGTCTTTTGTTATTGTTTTGGAAAACTACATATTTTACATTTAAGTATAAAAGAAAATTATCAAATCTCTCAAAGCTAAGAATCACTCTTACTCTCCCAGCTATTTAAGATCGCTGGAGAGTTCTCTCAAGTGGTTAGGAGTTGCCAGTAGGGGCTTGTGATGGCACTGAGGAGACAGAAATGTGTGCAAAGGTTTTAGAAGAGTAAGAATGTTTTTTAATTGTTTGACGCTGCGCAGTTAATTAAAAACTGTATTGTTTGGACAGAGCAGGCATCATCTTCATCAGCGACTGAGTGAGGGACATCATTTCACCAGTGACTTTATGCAGCAATTCTTTTTCAGATGAATTGAAGGTGGTGATGATGTTACGTTTGCAGCAACGCAATGCTGATGATTTAGGCCATCACAACCAATAATAAGCTGAATTGTCATGGAAACAATTATGGCACTTACAGCTTCACACATTGTCATGCATTTCATTGACTTCCCAACAACACCCCACATAATCCAACAGAAGCAAAAACAATTAATGCTAATTGGCTTCCCAAGAGTAGTAGGCACAACAAATGACACTCATATAAAGATTATTGCTCCCAGCGTCAACGAGAATGTTTATATGAACAGGAAGAGGTACCACAGCCTCAACACACAAGTTGAGTTTGATGCAGACTACAACATTATGGATGTGGTACCCATGGCCTGGGTCTATCCATGACGCACGGGTATTGAATGAAAGTGGCCTGAAGCAGGTGTTTGAAAGGCACTTTCTGCCGCCAGAGTGTCATTTAATAGGAGATAAAGGATACGCTTGAGGCTGCGCACCCCTTTCCCTATGCCACTGCAGAAGCCCACGTGAACTACAACAGGTAGCCTATTTTGTAAGCTATTTATACACAATTGTTTTATAGTTTATTAATAGAACACTGTATCCTAATATAGGCAATAAGTAAGGTTTCAGTGTCGTATCCCTTCACAGGGCACATCGTACTGGCCAGAGAGGGATTGGCCAGTGAAAGCACAGATTCCAGGTTCTCCACTCAGAAATTCAACTAATTCAGCAAGCAGTAGTGTTTCTTTTTCCCTCCAGTTCAGTTCTTTTGGAATCCATGGTGGCTATGATTACATCATTAAGCCCAGGCTATATATAGGCAGGTCAGTTAACAAATAGGTTTGAAATATATAATTAAGAAATAGTGGAAACCTTTTTTGATCTTTAATTTACAATGTGTATATCATAATGGATTCTCTTAAAAATTCTTTATAGTCAAATGTGTGTTGAATGTCAACTCCTCTTAGGAATGTCACCATTGAGTGTGAATTTATCTGAGAATATTCTTAAACAAGTACATTTATTCAGTGATTGGTTCTTGCCTATGTCGTCATCCAAAATCCTGTTTGCAGTACAGCAAAATGTCGTGAATCAGCTCTAAGACTGACACTTAAGATTTAGTCCTACACTTCACTTAAAGTAGGACTGAGATGTTTGATAACTAACTTTTAAGGGCAGCTTTGAGACAAGAATTTTCTTACTCTTAAGTCATGTCTTAGCAGTGTTCTTATAAGAAATTCTGGGATGCTTGATTAATATGTGCCCAGGATCTTTTATCCAGGGCTATCATTCTGTCTAATCAACAAATGTTGATCGCAGCTGACCAAAGAATCCAGCCATACTGAAGGTTTCTGTGATTTTGAGCAAATATCAGGTGATTGAGTTAGTTGTTTGATGACAGCAAATAGTTTTCTCTGGCAACCCTGCCAAACAAAGTGTGATTATGTACGGTGTGTGATCATAATTTTGTAGACTTTTTGACCCCAAGAACCAAATAATGATCATAGTTCTCCAGCTGTCATCCTCTGATGTTCTGGGCGCTTGAACCATCATCCTTATTATGTTGGGCAAAATGCCCAACCTCCTCTTTGAGGCTCATTGTTAACATTTCCAGTTGCTTTAAACTTCTTATTCATTACCCTGATTATGGAAATGTACATTTCAACCATTGTGCTATAACCTTAGCCATTTCCTGATTTGTGCAGCTCAACATCCTTTTGTGGCACATCATTATGCATTCTTTGGTTTTATGCATATGGCTGATGGGAATTTGGCCATTGTGTCACCTTGAAATTATACCCCACTGATACAGAAAGTCATCGATTACCACGTAAGTGTTCCTACTCATGCAGATTAACTTCATTACGTAAAATATAAATGGAAATGTAAGTCCATTGGAATTTACTATTGAGAATTTATTGGGGTGCCAATTATTGTGGCGCATATGTTTTCAACTTAGTGTTTTTATTTCTTTCCCCTTTTTTTCAATAATTTTACTTCAATGGAATATTTTGAATAAAAAATCAAGAGAATAAAAAATAAAGACATTTTTTCACATCCGGTTTTGCTCATATTTACCAAGGGTGCAAATATAAGTGCAAGCCACTGTAGTGCTAATAAAAAATCTAGCATTTTGGTAGATATCCATACAGTACATACTAGCCACAAAGGATTTCTGGATGTCCCTTTGGATGACACTGTCCAATTGTGTCATTGTACAACACTGCAGTCAAATCAGAAGAGTCCAATACAATGTCCTTCTCCCTATTGTATTTGCATATGCAAAGCATACACATAATGTAAATACAAATTTTGTTTATATTTTCAATACCATGAATAAATAAAACAATAAATAAATAAAATAATGAATGAATCAAAGAATCAATAAATAAATGAAGCCCTACCCTCCTATTGTATTTGCATTTCCAATGTCTTATAGACACAATCCAAATTAAAATACAATTGCTATTGCTTTTGTATATGCAGTGTGTTAGTGTATGGTAAAAGCAAGTACAATAGGCGGGTTGGACTTTAAGTTAGGAGGAGTTGTTCTGATTGGACTACAGTGGTGTACACTGAGAAAACCCTGATTGGACATTTGAGCTGTCAATCAAGTACCAACTAGTTGTATTTTCCATGTCAACACTGCCAATTTGTATTTGTATTTACATTGTATGTAATGTATTTTACTGGAGGAATTATACACTTTTGATGTACGTTGACATTTGGGCTATTATTTTGAAGGTTTTATCATTATACTGAATTTATGATTTATGATGTCATCGTTAGTGTTGCTAGCAAAAAAAACATCTTAAGGAAAAGAAAAAGCGAGAGGGTCCAATGGGTTGACAAGTTTTAACAGTGTTTTGTTTACACACAGTTGAAGCATGAAAATAAAAACAGTAAGAAATCAAAGAAAAACTTTTATATGTGAATTCCTCAACCACCACACTATTAACCCCCGCTATTTTCTTTGAATACAATTTGAATTGCATCATCACCAACACGCTATGAATTCTGGGGAAGGGTAGTCTGTGAAGTGTCCATTTTTGTATCCTTTATTTGCCCGAGAAACTAAGGGCGCCTTTGGCATCGCATTTGAATTAAATTCCAAACTGAGGCAGCCTTTGTCGCGCCGTGTAAAGTAAAAAGATGATGTTGGTAGGTCTTTGGAGGTGGTTTTTGACCCTGCTCAACATCCATAACCTTTTACTATTTTACTTGGCCAGCCACTTCTAAACTTAAAACGTAACTCTTGCCGAAATGCAACCAAAGGTCTTTTTTTATGAACCTGAGTTAAACTTTAATTTAAAAGTATAATTATGGTGGAAATGACACTTTAAAGATTTTATGTATTTTTGGTTTCGGTCAATCGCATTTTTGAATGGTAGCGATAGGGGCACTACTATGATAGATTCAAAATTGCTATTTTTAAAACACTAAGAAGGCATTGAGAACATTGTTTGTGTACACAGAGTTTACTAAAAAGATAAAACTCACCTTAGCAGTTTGTGTTTCTGCTGGCTGCCATATTGTATATAATATAGGAAGCATATAACATAGTATATGGTATACATGAAACATCAAACATTGAATAATAGAATATGAACAGACAGAATAGATGCAATTACCTTAACTGTTATGAACTCAATCTCCGCAATGTAGAGGTCATTGGTCATATTGGCTTCCACCTGAATCATGGCTGAGGTGCACGCCCCTTGGTTTCCAGAGGGCAGCAGTTTTGTTTCACCCAAGATAGTGTTTATCAAGGAGCTCTTACCAGCTCCAGTCTTCCCAAAAACACCCACAATCTGTTTTTTGTGTTTCTCCAACATTTCAACTTTATCTCTGTTAGAAAAAAAAGAAAACAAACAGGACGTAGATTCTTGAAACTAGGTGCAAGACAGAAATTTTGACGTTGCAGGCGATGGAAAGAAATGAACCCAAACAGTTCTTGTCAAATATTTCTTTAAATGGCATCTTGGATATGTAAATGTAAATGTGGCTTACAGGCATATGTAAAAGTTTAGGCACCCCTGACAAATTCCAAGATTTTCATTGTGATCTATCAAATATCTGAAGGACACAGTAATATTTCGGTAGTGAAATTAGGTTAATTTGACTAACAGAAAATGTGCAATATACATCAAAACAAAAATATGTATGTATCATATACACAAATGTGACTTGATAATGTGGTGTTGTTCGTACCACGTCAACAATCAGTGCATTTAGTTGCCAATGAATGGTCTATACTTGACGCGGAGATTGCAGTTTTTTCATGCCTCCTATGGAAACATTTTTTTGGGACATTGACTGATATTAAATCAATGTAATTTTATTATTATACACAGTAGAATAATTTTCTTAATTTAAATAATGCATTGTTTGTTTTAAAACTGCTTTTAGAAAAGCGAATAAATATCGTAGACTACTGCGTCTGCATTGTCCTATCAGAATGCATCCCTGAATCCTTTGTGAAAAATTTTAACTATTTACACAGTATATCAAAGTATAGTTTTACTTTGCAGTACAAAAATGGGTAACAAACTGTGTTTTAAGTCATCATACAGTATACTTTAACCTCTGAAAGCTGCCCTCTCAAAAGATAACTTCTTTGTCTTCATGGAAATTCCCTCAGCACAGTGGTGTAGTGGGCTAGATCGGTTGCGATTACTGTGAAATTTGTGTAGGGAGTTGCAAGTTCTAGTCCTGTTCAAGGCCAACTCCTTTTTTTTCTCAGCTTGTTTATAGAGGATGCATTCAAATTGTTTTTTTAATCAATTATGGTAAGTAGTTATCATTGAACTCCCATTACCTGGTCATTTAGGTTTTATTTAATGACTGTATTTAAGATTATTTTAATTAAGCAACATAGAATAGGCCTATGCTTACAAATGTATACTGTATGGAATTTAAAGATATGTTTTTATCAGTCACCCTTTGTGCTGACCAGACCAGACTGAGATCATGAAGAAGATTGGTAGAAAGTGACACTTTTATTCCCCCCTCGGCCAGACCTTCTCTGATGGCCAATTAGCTATAGTCATTGTGAAACCCCCAATTCCCCATGTGCTGATTACAAGAAACTATTCCCACTATAAGTCATATAGCGCTTACTATAAGTCATGAGAAAAGGTTCTGGTGACAGTTTTAACCTATTCCTTGATATTTAGAAAAATATATGATAATCTTTCCCTACACAAAAGCAACCCCTAAAATTCCTGACAGTTATCAAAGTAGATCTGGGGCCTCATTTATAAAGCTGGCTTACGCACAAAAAAAAACGTACGCAGCTCTCTACGCAATAATTGGGATTTATAAAAAGCAAACTTGATGGGAAAATGTGCAGTCCTTCACGGAAACTCTGACCCATGCGTACGCACAAAAACGCGTGAAATGAGAAATGGCGACACCATCGGCAGATGGATGAAACACGTAGGCTACTGTAGATCCATCTGAAACTGATATCACAAAGCCATGCATACAATTAACAGCCTGCAGAGAAATACAAACAATATAAAACAAGATTTTAACGTAAAGGCAAATGAAGGACTTATTGCACATATTTGCAAAAAAAACACTCAAATATATTATGTAGGCTAATTATATTGGCATGTTATGTAATTCAACCTCATAAATAATACGGTAAACAGAACAAAATCATGTTTAAAACATATTCGATGTCTCTGTCTGGCGGTGCAGATAAATGGATAAATAGATGATGATAAGATAGATAATAAGTAGATAATAGATAGTCTTTATTCTCAATTGGGGAATATTGTTTTCATAGTATAAATGTCGTAAGAACATACAGAAAATAGTGTTCATTTATATGCATTTAGTTCGTTTTATTTTTAAATGTGTTCCATCGTGATGCATGTCTTAACCATTTTGAAAGGTTCAAGATTTTCTATTTGTGCAGAACTATTTTACATTTACGATTAGATTAATACATCTGTAGATTATCAGATACCATCAAATGGATGGTTATAAAAAGCCATGTCTGTCACACCTCTGCCCAGTAGATGGCAGGGTTGGACATGAACTGAGCTATGGACTCTATATAGGAAAGACCTATGTATTGTGTTTTCTTTAGTTTATTCCTCTTCATGTGTTCTGTTTACTATGGCCGTATATGTTCCTTAGTTATTTCCATGCTATGCATGAAGGTTGTGTTGCCCTTATAGAGTCTGACATGTTATGTATGTATATTGTATGTATGTTCCCCTTAGGGGTTGACACGCCTCTCCCTAGCCACGGTTGCTGGGTAATGTAGTTCAGAGTAGGGACAGCTGTATAGAGGAGATTGGGTTGGTTGTTGTTTACACATTACACACAGCCGTGTATGGCTGATTAGGGTTAGGTTAGTTAGTGTGTATATAATAGCAACCTCGACTAGGGACAGGCGTGGATTATTGACTACTGTCTCTGGAAGTGCTGGAATACTACGGGTGGTTCGGATTTGCCATTGACCTGTCAATCTGTGAAAAGTGAGTTGCTTTACAGTCGTGTGTTCATATGCTCGAGTGTTCCTTTATATTGCTACCCTGTGCGTTAACAGGAATATACATGTATTAACTGAGTAAGCTATTTCAGCGTTTCGTGCCGCTGTACAAGAGCACGTAGGCTAGACTTCAGTTCTCTCGTTATAAGCATATCGGACGAAGCTGTACCCTGCATGTAGCCTGCTCTGGTTAATTCACGATACCAGTTAATAAATCCAGCAATCTTCCTTGTAACTGTCAACCTGTGTCCTCCTCTCTACGCACACCACACACAAGAACATTACAATGTCATCACAATGCATAATGACGCGCAAAAGCTGACCTTGCAATGTTAGAAGATAATAATTATAATTATAATAATAGCCTAATAATGAATTTATTTATTGGCACCTTTCATATCACTCATAACAGGATTTCTGGCGACATTGCACTTTCCAGATGGAATTTACTGACAAGTGAGGGATATCTCAGCCGAGTTATGCGAGACATGTTAGTCGGTATAATAGGCTTGGCGCATAAGTACATGAAGTTTCCGTACACGGCGGGTGAACAGGCAATCAAAAAGCACAATTTGCAGCTATGTCCGATATCCCAAATGTAATCGATGCTTTTGACTGCACTCATGTTGCCATAAGGAGACCGAATGAGAATGCTTTCATTAATCGAAAGCACTTTCATTCCACCAATGTCCAAATAACTTGTGATGCAGACATGTTGTTCTAATGTTACCCATTTTCCCCACCCGTGGCAGACACTTTCGCGATGAAGCGCTATAGACGCTTTTCGACATCGACTGATATCTGACCACTTTTTTTATTTCGACCACGGAATTCACAGCGTCTGCAACCTTTTGCCACTCCAACGCATTTTCGCCGTTCGTAATAGGCACACTGTGCGCATAAAACAACATTTTCCTCCTCTTTTCCACCTCGCCAACAATATTTTTTACTTGACATTGAGTGAAGTTGCTTTTTTGGTTTTCCTCACTACTGTGTATGCCATGATTTCTCAATCAATGAATATTAATTTTGGGGAGTTTCACTGAGTATTCATAGACAATTATGGGCGTGACATGTATCCGCAAAAGCTGCGCCACGTATTAGAGTTGATTGTGATTTATAAAGGGAAAACAGCTTAGGACGTGCGTGCGCACGGTTTTATAAATTTGAATATTTCTTATTTGAATAGTCCTATATTTCGTCTGTACGCCACTTCTGACGCAAATCCACCGTAAAGTTTTATAAATGAGGCCCCTGGTCACAATTCCTGTAGAAATAAAATGATTACAATCAGTAATAGATGTACTGTACCCATTACTCGTTTATGATGTGCCAATTACAACAGTAGTTTATGAAAGTAGTAACAAACAGTGTGTGATTAATAGATGTACGTATATTGTTCGAGTCGAGAGATGAAATGTAGTTCACGAAGCAATCTCTCTTACTGTAAGTCATGGGAAAATGTTCTGGTGACGTTTTAACCTATTTCTTGATATTTAAAAAAATATAAGATAATCTTTACCTACACCAAAGCATCGCCTAAAATTCACGACAGTTATCAAAGTCAATCTGGTCAGTAATAGATGTACTGTACCCATTACTAGTTTATGATGTGCCAATTAGTACAGTAGTTTATGAAAGCAGTAACAAACAGTGTATGATTAATAGATGTACCCATTACTAATTTAGGTCAACAAAATGAACAACAGTGCTCAATGTATAATTAATATACTGTAACACCATAAATATACATTGGTCCACCAGGTTAACAAACCTTAGTTGTTTCCACTACACCATCAAGCACATGTGAACTGGTCATGTTTTCGATGGAGTTGCGTTTAACTGTTTAGATTGAGTAGGATTTCTTAACTAAAAAGGTATTTTAAATATACAGTAAACAGTTTACAGGAAACAATTATATTGTAGGACAATTGTTTAATGACTAAAGCACCTCAAATAATACATTTAACTTCAGAAGGTAGTTCTTTTAATGATAAACACGTTTTACACCGGAGATTATTTTAAGGGAAATGATTTGGATGAATGCGCACCCTGGAGCCACCTGGCAGCCATTTGTTGTATTGTTTTCTTTTAAAAACTGCCACGAAATTTAATTAACTCGGTAGAAGTGTGCCTCGGTATAACACGCTACAGCTCCACCCATTTTGCACCACTTTATCATGTGACATCTGTACTTACAAAATCGAATCTCTTTCTTTTTGGTCATCAAAGAGTCACAGGAATTACATAAAGCATAGTTTTCCCAGGTAAACTCTATCTTCTTATGTGAAAATGACAATTTCATGACTGCACATTTACGAGAATCTGTTTTGAAACTAACCGCGGGTGCTTTGTTTGTGAAGCATGGAGAATGAACCAAATACGCATTTTCAATGTGTCCTAGCCTCTCCTATTTCATCATATACGTCATCATCAAGAACATCAATTTTCACTGAAGTTAGACAGAGATATTTGAATTCAGAGATTGGTATGACCTGCATAAAAACGTCAGCATGTTGCGTTTCTTGTCGAAATATACTTTTACCAATAACACTTTAGCTCATTGGCACTTCACCCCATTATTCCAAAATTTTAGACATATGATGCCATCCCCTGGAAGACATGATTAGAAGTGTTTACAGGACCCTATCTCAATATGTGGCATTGTAGTGGTCTTTCAAAGAGGATATAGTCAAATAAAAACAGAAAATAATTATAATATTTTTCATTTCATCTTCCATTCTCACTGTGTACATTTATTCAAAATAAATTTTACATATCCAAAAAATAAAAAAAACCAAGTCTTTCCTTTGAAAAAAACAAATCCTATGTTTGTACTTGCTTCAGGTCCAGTGCTGCAAGAGGTTAACTTTGGGTATGTTTTTAGATAGAATTTGACAAGAGGGGGTGATCCTTAACAGGTTAATACTATTATAAATACAAGCTTATAGTTCCTGCACATTGTTTTCTGAATTGTGTGAAATGGCTAATGAAAATATGTAATACAAGACGATTATGTGGTCACCAAGGTGAATTGGTTTAGTCTTGACTTCTCATTGTGAGTGACAGTGTTGGGGGGATGGGAAAAGCCATCAGGTGCCCAGTTTAGAAAAAAAAAGAAAGAAGAAGAGGAGAAACAAGCAAATGATATTTAACTACAGTTCCTTCTCAAGATATTAGCATATTGTGATAAAGTTCATTATTTTCCATAATTTAATGATAAACATTAAACTTTCATATATTTTAGATTCATTGCACACCAACTGAAATATTTCAGGTCATTTATTGTTTTAATACTGACGATTTTGGCATACAGCTCATTCCTATCAAAATTCCTATCTCAAAGAATTAGCATATTTCATCTGACCAAAATTGGGTCTTGCATCTCTCAACTTCCTCTTCACAATATCCCACAGATTCTCTATGGGGTTCAGGTCAGGAGAGTTGGCAGACCAATTGAGCACAGTAATACCATGGTCAGTAAACCATTTACCAGTGGTTTTGGCACTGTGAGCAGGTGCCAGGTCATGCTGAAAAATGAAATCTTCATCTCCATGAAGTTTTTCAGCAGATGGAAGCATGAAATGCTCCAAAATCTCCTGATAGCTAGCTGCATTGACCCTGCCCTTGATAAAACACAGTGGACCAACACCAGCAGCTGACATGCCACCCCAGACCATCACTGACTGTGGGTACTTGACACTGGACTTCAGGCATTTTGGCATTTCCTTCTCCCCAGTCTTCCTCCAGACTCTGGCAC
>JACXGM010035617.1:0-11621 GCA_016801145.1 Umbra pygmaea | reverse complement strand
TGATAATGATGATAATTATGAACATGGTTTGTTTTGGATGAATATTTATAGTAATTAATGATGATGACGATAGTTATGAACATGGATTGCTTTTGTTTTGGATGAATATTTATAGAAATTAATGATGATGACGATAGTTATGAATATGGATTGCTTTTGTTTTGGATGAATATTTATAGAAATTAATGATGATGATGATAGTTATGAACATGTTTTGCTTTTGCTTTGGAAATCTGTTTCAGGTGATTGTTTTAATTTCTAGTTTGTTTCATTTTTTATCAAAATGTATTGATGGAGACTTGATGTGCTGAGTCTTTTGATATGCTGAGTTTATTTTCATTTTTATTTTTATGGAGGGGGTAGGAAATATAAGATATTCTTCGTCCTGCCTCCTTTTCATCATGGTTTTATAAAATATATATATATGAGGATGATGAAGTAAGTTAATGTAAAAAAATATCCATGAATGAAATAAACAATCAATCACTCACTTATCTGTATGTTCATAAACTGCTCAGGCCATCGATGTGAAAGATGTTCAGTTTCAATGACACAACACTTGTCCCTGTAGGTGTCCAAACCCCCTGGACCCAGTCTCTCTCCCAACACTTCCAGCACCTCATTACCCCCAGGGCCAGACACGCCGGTTCACAATCTCTACCTTCCAGTTCCTTCCCTCGGGGGAGACGCAGATGGACGACCACGAAGAAGTGAGCAATTTCCTAGTAGTTATTTAATCTGAAGACGTGAAGCCCCAAGTGGCTGTGTCTTAATACAGTAGTGTCCGCCGGGACCCCATGATGCTCCAATGGCCTCGTAGCCCTGAACTATAACTCACTGTTCCAAGGCCATCATGATGCACTAACAAGATGAATTAGGTGTACTAGCGGTGGAATAGTTCAATTACATGCAACTGCTAAGGTGGGGGGGGTGTCCCAAAGGAGCGGTTTCAGAACGCTTGTCTTGATACTTCAAAGTAGCTCCCCTCCCTTGTTTCGTTTGCTCCCTGAGCAAAGGTCTAGCAGAGCATGATGGGTAAAAATAATGGTGGGAACCTATTTATCCCTTTCATCTGTTAACGGTTGTTAAGGACAGGAGTCTCGTAGCCGTATACCAGACAAGTCAGTCTATAGCACGGTTTCTAAGTTTGGCTCACTGTTGATTCCATTCTGCCCCTCCCTTTTCATGCCCCTCCCTTTTCATGCCCATTTTCAGATCTACTTCATGTGTTCCACGGAGGTGTGCTCGCCGCAGGACGGTCCGTGTTCCGAAGGATGCTTGGGCCAGGGATGGTAAGACTCCCACAGGCTCGATGGTCAAGACACTGTGACAACCGCTGTTGTAAAATGGGCTTTATAAAATGAATTTGACCACTGTCTACTAAATGGTATTCTATTCCAATTATAGTGGTCAAAAGTAGTGCACAACTCTGAGAATAGGGTGCAATCTGCAGTGTGAACTATGACACGAGCACCACACCCTTCGTGCTGGCGACCATTCAGCGCAGAGCTAATGGAAACACCCCCCCACACACTTGACTGTGTAATTATTTCATTACCAGAATCAGCGCAAAGGGGATGACGTGGTGTTAGTTCACAGTGCAGCAAAATAAATGGTATTGCAATTCAGGCTGCTTGAATTATAAGAAGTCTAATGCATTTCCTGTCTCTTGGCTCTACAGAGAAAAGACAGAGACCAATACTCCTGGAAGAATAACTGGCAAGATTTTGTGTGTGTGTTGCCAGTGGAACAGATTGAACTTCATGGCCATTGTAATGTTTCTCCATTCCTCCTTCTTGTTTTTATCAAGGCCCATCGCTGCACTCGTTCACCACCAATAAAAATCCTTAAAAGGAGACTGGGAATGTTTCTTTCCTTCAGCTTGCAGGCAGCCTATTCTGACTTTTATGGCAGGAAGCCGACTACAAAGTGTTTTACCAGTGTGGAGCTTAGTTGTTTATGTTCACACTGAAGGCCCATGCAGATTCTTGGGAAATTGCTGAATTGGAACCAACACCCTATCACATGTTTGTAGAAAACAATGCAACGTTATAGGTTATTTACTGAAATAGTTTTTCAGTTTATTTTTTTTACAGTAGTCAGCATTTATAGAAGTTGTAAAACTGAGATTTTTCATTAGACATTTCTTTCTAAAAGTAATCAATTTCCATAACATTTCTTTTACCACTGGGTGTCGTCCAAGATCTAAATAACCAGGATACAGCACGTTGCCCGAGGCTCTTGATATGTAGTTGAGGGATCCAAAGACCTTGACCTGGCAATTGTGTAATAATAGAAGAGCAATCGGGTTATAACCTCAAATGGCACGTTTTATTCTAAGTGATCGTGTAGTTTTACGATTACAAATGTCCGTTTTAGACCATTGTACTACAAAGAAGACTTTTCTAACGACTGATTTTGTGCCGAGGAGAGCGACAGAATCATGCGTCATTAATTCGCAGCTTGATTTTTAAGAACACCATGTAGGCTATAAACTTGGAAATGCTGTGAAAACGAATATGGCCTTCTCGCATGCCCCCATTCGTTGAAATATTTTGTAAGCACTGCGGCACACTGCGTTTTTTTGATGGCTGCCAGGCTGTGGTGTGTTCAAAGGGGAGAGAGCGGAAGATAGGAGGAGGGCGCGCGGTGAAGGGGGACGGGGGAGGGAAGGGGAATGACTGCACGAGAATAGCAGAGAGGGGGAGGGAGGATAATTTCCTTTCTGTAGCGCACACGCCGCAAGAATACACCGGGATACGGACAAAAAACTAGAAGAAGACGGAAGGAAATACCGCAGCCCGGTTGTCTTTTGTTTTGGAAATCATTTAACGCAGAAAGAACGAGGACTATGGGGATAGATATCTTTTTGAGAATTGACTTTGAGTAACCGTCTTTACATGCGGAAAAGTCTGGTGAATAGACTGCAAAAAGGCACAGGCAGCCAGGGAAGACATGTTTTGTGATTTTAGTCCTGAGCTTGAGGTAGGATGTTGATTTCTCGCGAAAACATTTCTGTCTCTGGCGCAAATAAACATTCAGTGGTGAATGGGCATTAGTATTACTCTAAGCACAGTCTTTTGATTAAATAGCCTCGTTTTAGATCGTTACATTAACCTATGAAATAGCACAGGCCTTCGGTAGTGTAAGTAGCATATTGTTTTACCTAGTAAACAAGGATATTAATTGGTGAAATTAGCAGCTACAGTATTTTTATTAGGATTTATTTACAGTCTCAATAATACTGTTTTAGTAAGGGCACTTCTTAAAGCCGCAATTATTACATACTATTCTACCGAATTGTTTGTTCAGATACAGTACCTACATTTTTTTTAACTCAATGGTTGCATAACGGTCGATATTTAGGGAGATCCTATCTTAAAAAAAGAACCCCAACATATTACATTCTCCTCCCACTTTGACCATCTTGAAGGAAAGAGTTCGCTAGAGGCCAAGGAAGAAAGTAAAGAGAGCGAGGTAATAATTCTAGGACTAGACCGGGAACATTAGGCGTTTTTAAATGTTAATGTCGACCGACGTTGCATCAATCATGCTGCCTGTTTCTCGGGTTATAATGGACCGGGATCGAGAAATGCAGGACACAATGGCGGGGGTGCATCCTAATTCGACTGGGGCTCCTGGCGCAGCTGCTCGGGGAATGAAGCGAGGAGACCCGGAGCCGGACGCGCAGACATCAGCAGCTCTGGTAGAATCAGCCGTGGCAGAATGCAAGCGTCCCCGGATTGATGGAACTGGAGGAGTCGCAGAGGTCGGCCAGGTGAGAAAGAGAATGATGGGTGGGCAGTTAAATTGTAATGTTGGTTTAGGAAATCAATACGCCCAATGGCATGTCTTGCAGCCAAAACACACACAAAGGAGTGGTATATACCTTTGATCTCAAGCTGATGTAACTTCTAAATAGTGGCTATGCAGTGGAACATCATGTTAACCCCAACAATCCAATGTAGCACTCACAGGAGATAGCTAATTATCTTTAGACCATTTTAATCTATTCACGTGTGTGATTAATCAGCGTGTCGCCAGAGAGAGAGTCTAGGCTTATGGTTTGACCCGCACAATAGGTGTAGAGAACCAAAACTAACAGCTAGATCACCGCTGAACCAGCAAGCAGTCAAATCGGCAGCCACGGATGCTGCATCAAAATTTGCCATGTCCTTTGACGCATTCGCAAACATTTACCAAACGATGCAATGTTTCGGGTTTTCTTTGTTAGTATAGGCCCATTCAGGCTATGCTGATGCTCTAGCAGTTGTGCATACTACCCCCCCCAAGCACTATATCGTTGAAAGATGGCAGATTTTAGGACAAGGAATGTAAATGTGACCTTTATTATGTTAAAACTAGTCAGCAAGTACCTCCTCTGTCGTCTTGGTGTTTATGTATTCGGTTTATAATGGAAATTAAAGTGAAATGTTTGCTTGTGTTATTTGGGGGGGGGGGGGGTGCTTAAAGTAAACAAAGACATCCCGTTTTATTACTGGGGTACAATCACTGCCTCATTGGTTAGGCCTACTTTGCCCTTTCTCCTACTGTAACAGTAGTCAGTTGTACTAAACAGTTGCGACATTTACACCAATTTATGTTAGAAACTGCCAGTATCATCACAACAAAAGCTTTACATCAGATTGGCCCCTTGCTGTCCAGTAATTCCCAGCGTTGTGAAAGTCAAATGGACACTTGAGTGGAATGCTTAGGTAGGCTACATCGTGATGCACAAAGTGTATCATTATGTTGCATTATTCATTTGCAACTGGAGGTTAAACGATCCATCCGCAGGAAAAGCCTCCCTGGCTTGTAAGCACTGGTAATGAAGGTGAATTGGCCAGTTTGCTGTCCTCAGTACTGAAGAAGTCTAATGGGTCTTGAGGCAATTCAGCACTGCTCTTCCCAAATGGTAGTGCTGAAAGACAGGCTTATTGCATCTAATGCACTTAAGAGACAGCATAGACGGAAGTGTGTGTTGGGTGGGGGATCTGTTGTTTATGGGACAGATCAATCATCCCACAGCCTTTAAAAGGGTTTTGAACGTCCGAGGTTTGGACAGTCTGGATATAAGTAAGGAAATGGCGTGAGAAACCAGGGAGAAAGATCAGTCCCCCAATGTCCCCTTCCCTGGTAGAAGGGAGCAGATTTGGCATATCACTGGCAGCAAAGAGGCTTTGTTCGCTAGGCTAACAGGATCACCGCTTATTCACACACTGATCCCTGAGATACTTATCTAGAGGGAGAGGATTAATGATGCACACACACAAACACACATGCACACAAACACACTACGTTAGAGCTTAATATCATATTTTGCCTACACTCGCTAGTTTGTAAACAACAGCTGGGGATGTATTTGCATTGCATTAACTGTAACTCAATTCATCTTTACTGGATTTCGTCCTGAGTCATTTTAGGTGTAGCCATTTTCCACTCTAAGTGATTGTAACGTACCAAGGCTGTATTCTTATTCCCCTGACTCCATGACTCCATTAATATTTCAGCTGGAAATAGGCTAAGGGATATTAAACTCTACTTTCTTCAATTAGGAGTGCTAAGCTTTTCAAGAAATTGCTTTGTGAACTCTTGCTTGCATTTCTAGACCCTATTTGCACTTATTGTACAGTATTTTTAATCCTTCCTTACACCGTATATGTGTAACTGAATTATTGAATGTTTGTACATTGTGTGTAACTTTAGGTCGCCTTGTCTTTGCCAGGTCGCGATTGTGAACGAGAAGTTGCTCTCAATCGTTTTAACCTGGTTAAAAATAAACAATAAAAAAAATCTGTTTAACTCCTTAGCCTCACTGTGGGCCTCTCCTCAGTGGGCAGAGTGAATCATGGAAGCTATGGCACTGTATGTGACTCTATTCCTGAAGTAACTGGCCACGTCTGTATCTTGTGGTCACATTTTCTCTCCCTGGGCTTTCTTCCACACTGCTATGATGGAGGGCTCTAGTGGTGCGTTTAATGGGAGTACTGGCTTTGTCACACACTAAACTTGTTGTCTTCAATCTATTGTAGTTCCGCCGTAACAGTAAGAGCTCAAACCTGTGGATGAAATCCGTTATCTACAGTTAATGAGGCTGCGCTTTCGTATTTGTACCCGGCAGCTGCATGGCCCTTTCAAAATGAGGTGGATTATTTCAGTTTGGCCGTGGTCCAAGCTGCGAAAATAGAAGAAAAACAGAACGTAGAATTTCAGAGAAGAGCTGTCTGTCCGTTGGGTCGTCTGATTCAGTTGGGTCGTCTGATTCAGTTGGGTCGTCTGATTCAGTTGGGTCGTCTGATTCAGTTGGGTCGTCTGATTCAGTTGTTTCATATGCAGAGCTCCCTGTGATGTCACGCTGTGTATGACCCGGGTCTCCTAACCTAATAAGGACATGCTTCAGGCGACAGCAGCCACGATGAAGTGATTTCACCACAGGGTGGACGTGTGCTGCTCAGCTCAGCGGGACTCAAATGTTATTAGAAAATTTTCAGGCACTTTTTCTAGCTTTTTTTTATTCGAACGGGTGAGCTTTAAGTATATAGGGCTGCTCTGTTTTTCGGTACACAGGCTTGCTCGATCACGCACAGGCCGAGTACTTGGGAATATGGAGTCATTTCAGTATCACTCATGCCTGCAGACTGAGCAACAGTGCCCAGATGTACATTCATTTCAGTCCTCCTTTCACTCCACCTGACCGAAATAGAATGAAACGTCAGCAAGAAAAATGTGCTGCCCTCCTGCTGTGAGTTGGAGAATATTTATCTAGTTTTGTTCCCATTTTCTCTGAGAATGATAACAGAACAGCCCCTCGACCAGTTCTTTCGTAGACTCTGTGGTTTCTGTTAGGCTCAGGTCCATTTGTTATTGGTGTATTGCTGGTTGTCAGGGTCTTGTTAAGCTAATTTAGGATTAGGTTGTAAACCCAGTTCCTTGCATCAACCGTCAGCCTTGACTGGTTTAAACTGATCCAGCAGTCATACATGCATGCCTTTTTGAACGCTTCAAGGTAATTGTGTAGGTTTTCTGTGTTTTAGAGAGCTAGAATAATCAAGACACTTGGCACACGAGTTCTGTGTGGGTAGATTCACGTCAGTGTTTCTGCAGTATTCTTTTTGAATATAAATGACCAGGTCACAACATGTTTCCAGTGGGTATATAAGAGCATAACACCAGATGTAAAGTATGCAGAACACATTTATATTATGTGTTAAATATTTTACATTTAAAATATATATATTTATACATATTATCAGCACAGGTATTCCAATTTACTGTAAATCCATTCCAGGGCTTTTAAGACCATTACATTTGTTACAGTGTGGAAGTCACTCATTTTACGAAGATTGAATTGTAATGTCTCCCAATGGTATTTAAATTTAGCTTTAAAAAAGCTATATTTTACCTTTGTGACAAACAGGACAACTTCATCTTTGGCTATGCCCATTACCGCCTAGACAGCGTAGTGGATAAAGTGCTGAATACCAAAATGTTGCTGTATCTAATCCCAGAAAAAATTATTCTGTGAGGTGAATGTAAAGACACATGTTAAGTGAACACATTGTATGAAATAGGGCGATGTAGCATGAGTATTACCATCTTCAGACTAACTCCTAGGGGATTGTGTGTTTCTGGACCTGGAGTTCCTTGGGACCGTTGGACAAGTGTAATGGAAGTGGATGTGCCTACAGTAAGAAAGTGACCCGTATGCAATGAGTGAATAACCAAGAGGCCCGTGACATGGACGGAACCCCCACATCCGAACACGTACACCACACATCCTGCGTTTTTACCAGACCACCGGATCCGTGTGTACAAGGGATTAACACAGTCCTGTGAGCCAGTGATGTGAGAAACCTGCCCTGTTGGAAGTAACTGAACTCCTCTTCAGATTGACACACACACACTTTGCCCTTTTCAACCCATTCCTGTTTTTGGATTTTCACCTCCAAGCCCCTATCTCATTCCCTGTCCCCTCGGAACCCCCCCCACCCCCATCTGTTGACTTCAAGTCCTCTTGTTACATTTCCTTGATTACCTACTCTCCTCTCTTTTCACCCAGCATGCAGTTTATTCCTCCCCCATTGTCTCTTTTCCTCCCCCATTGTCTCCCTATCTCCCCTGTCAGTTTGTCGTCTGCCTTGACAGGAACAGACGTCCGCCCGTTCACAGAGACAGAAGGCATCAGTAGAAGTTGCATTTAGATCCTAATACAGTTTCTTACTGCAGATGCTGAATGGAGTCACTCTTGTATATTAAGTGAATGTTTAGGTTTCAACTGTGTGTGTTTGAGAATATACACGTATATGTTTTTGTCAGTAGTTTTTAGCGTTCAATCAAAGCAAGGCCGTTAGTGCATGTGAGTTTGACTGCGAGAGTGCGTGTCCGTTTCTAAACGGACCCTCTGATCGTACATCTCTTCCCTCCCCCACTCCTTAAGGAAATGAAACGCATGACTTTGCTTATGACTCACTGAGTCTGTCCTCACGGGGGTCCTCAATAGCTCCCTGTTCCATTTATAGGGCACTACTTTTTAGAAGAGTGCACATTTGTTGGAGTGGGTGGCGATTCCGACTGAGGCCTTATCTCCGTTGGGTTGTTTCTTTATTCTGTGGACACTTTTCCTTCAGTCTATTCGTTTAGCCCAGGTTCTTTTTTGTTTTCTAGCCTGGTTTTCTACCCCAGGTTTTTTATGCAGTTTATAGCCCCGGGTTCTTCACATTATTTCTACCCCCTGCTTCCTTCACCGTTTTCTAACCCCAGGTTCCTCCCTCGTTTTTTAGCCCTGGGTTCCCCCCTCTTTTCTAGCCTGGGCTCCTCCCCCAATGGCTGGGTCAGGTTCCTCTGTCTTTTTCCACTCCTCCCTCATTTTCCACAGTCACACTCCCTTTTAAGTTTTTCCCGAGATATTTGTTCCAGATGTGTTTTTACGGCCTGGTTTCGGCCCTTCCCCCACCCTTCAACATAATTATCCCATTCTGCGGTAGCCCCTTAAAAATGTGTCTGCGTTTCACCAGAATGATCAAATGTCAGTGTTCATGGCTGCAATACAGTTCAGAGAGTTCACCCTCCATTTTCAAATAGATGTTTATGCTTTATTCATGTTAGCCAGGCTTCTAAAAGGCAATAAATAATTTACTGTTGCTTGCGAAGTCTGCAGTCCCTAAGTACATTTTTGGCTTTCTATAAGACTTGTTTGAATTGCAGTGTGCAAGAATAGCAACGCTCCTCTCGGGTTTGTACATTTAATTCCATAAAAGCTATTATGTTTGTGTCTTGTTTGTGTAACAGCGCCTGCGGCTTAAGGTAGATGCAGTTCTATCGGTGAAGGCTCAAACTGTGATGCGCACAGAGCAAAGTGTTCCCCCTGGAGACAGCAGTCAAGGGACATTGGTTCCAGATGAAAGGGAGATTACTGGGGAGGAGGGGCCGGGGTAAGCGATGAGGGACTGATGTTTTTATGTAGCCATACAACAGAAGGCCAAGCCAATGTGTTTTATTCCCCTCAAGCCAAGCGCACGGTTATTGCTGCAAGAGAATTGCGTTGCATATTTTAATGGACCACATTTCCATAAATGCCGGTGCATGGTGTTATGGATGGGAATAAAGCGTGTTACAAGTGTATCTGTTAGAAGATACCATCAGAACTTGATTAACATTAAGCAAACTAACCTGATCTGGTGGAATTGTAGTCACCAAAGGGCAACTTTGCAATTAAGGGCACAGTGCAATTACATGTGCTCACCAACTATTTGGTAGCTAGCTTAAATCTTGCTCTCTGCATTGCATCCCTTTGTTGTCGCCATTGCCAATTATAACATAGCAGAGATGGGAGATGAATGTGACACTGTCAGGGACACGTGACGTTGCGCTATACTCCACGACACTTGTGACCTATTTGTGCTTTAAGAGCTGTAGCGAGGCAGTCTCTCAGTCGGCCCCTCTCAGACTTCCTTCTGGTTGGCTCTTTCTCCCTGCGCTAACATGCACACAACGGATCCACTGGCGTGAGAAGGGATGAGTGACATTGAGTGCAGGAGAGAGGCGTGTGCGAAGCCCGGGCTGACTTAATTTAATTAGCGTGGCCATTAATGTAACAATTAACCGGAACAACAAATACAACGCAGGGCGGATGATCAACTGGAAGGGATGATCAAATGAGAAAGAGTTGGGTGGGAGAGGGTCAGATCTTCTAGAACGTACAACATGATTAATGGGTCACGCTTTATAGATTTTGGCATCTGGTTGTAAATGTGGCTCTATTGAGCTAAAATGGATCCCTGAAACTTGTGTACTATGTAATGGTTTGTGCCTCGTCATCAAAACCTTCTCATTTAAACTTGGAATTTCATGGCGAAGTGTGGGAATGATTCTACTTACAATCGATGCACATATAAATGGCGTATTACACCTCCAGGCCAAAATGGCAGTTTTAACAACATCAATTTTCGGTATTTTAAGCTGAACTTTTGTGCTTTTGCCTGGATAAATGAAATACGTTTATTTCATGTTTTTTCTTTCTTACCTCTCTTCTTTTTTAGAACAATGACCCTTTGACCCTTGGTTACCATGGATACCCACCCCACAGTCAAGTAAGTCAATGGCCTCCATTAAAATCATTGAATATTTGTGAGACATTTGCATATATTACTATGTATTATAATAATCATATGTCCTCCATTGTCCTTTTCCATATATGGACACGTTTAAAAAAAGAAAGTGCTATTCAAGCCACAAGGTGGTGATGTGGTTTCCTGTCAACTTCCATGTAACCTTCACTGGCCTTCATTTGTCACAATGGCTTTACATCAGGGGTCTCCAACTGGTTCCACAGAGGGCCCAGTGTAGGCAGGTTTTCACTCTTACCTTGTACCTGACTGATTATGTCACTAATAGGTTAGGATCTCCCCTCACCTGGCAGTCTAGGTCTTAATTGGGCTCTAATTGAAAAGAAAGACCAAAAACCAGCAGACACTGACCTCTGTGGAACCGGTTTGAGACCCTTGCTTTACATTGTCATTGATTTCCTTTGGGTTTATTTTGCTATCCTGTCTGCCCTTGGATAGACCTCAGATATGTAAAGAATTTCCATGTAATTTGATACCCAGTTTTGATGACTGCTAGTAGCTGCCCAGTTGCCTCCATCCCCCCTAGCTATTCTGACACTGGATGGAGTTAGCTTTCAGAGTGCCCTAACTGAGATATTATAGCGTATTACATACACAACAACATACAAGCTACTTTCGGCACGAACACCTGTGTGTCTGTATGTCCAGACAGGCACATTTACTTGGCTGTGTTAACAGCTGATCAGGTTATTAGGCCTTTTAGTTGGTGTTGTTAAGCCTCAGATCATCCTCCATTCTCTTCATAATACTATCATCCCTCACCCCCCCCCCTCCCTGGATGTCGGTGACCGTCTGTGATGACCATTTCATCTTGGGTGACAACATTATGCATGGAACTACAATGCCCACATGAAATCCTTCTACAGTGTCTACATGAACTGGTTGTTGGTCAGAAGCCTACACACAATGGCACAGGCAGTTTTCACATTCGCTGTGTGTGTGTGTGTGTGTGTGTGTGTGTGTGTGTGTGTGTGTGTGTGTGTGTGTGTGTGTGTG
>JACXGM010035616.1:0-11622 GCA_016801145.1 Umbra pygmaea | reverse complement strand
CAGTACCAGGGGAACAGTGTTGGGACAGTACTAGGGGAACATTGTTGGGGCAGTACTAGGGGGCATAGTGTTGAGAGCTACAAGTCTGTAATCATTTAGGAAAATATTGGGTAGAGTTCACTATTACTAACACATTCCCTTTCAAAACCCATTCATTACCATTTCTACTGCTGTCAATATCACTGCTGCTATAATTTAATTACGATAAATACTTCAGGATTAGCAAGCACACCACATTTAATAAATGTCCTGCTCTAGTTAGACTAATTAATGTAATGCATTTTACATTTCAAATAAGAACGCCGTCCTATAAAATGAATTTGTAGGGATGACTGAGACATGTTCTACATGCACTGTCTGTGTCTAGGGATTAGGCTTACTCTAGGCTCTCTCAAGACTGAATAATCAGGTCCCTCTGACAGAAAATGACCCTGCCACATTATTAATTAACCCCATTCTATGGACACTGGAAAATTAGTCAGAGAAAGTAGAAAATTTGTGACTTGGATTTGTGTTGGATTACAATGTGTAAATAGGATAACACAATTGTCCTCTCCTTCATACAGGGCCTAATGTCTGTCAGGGCCTAATTAAGATGTATAATTCTATAAAAAGCATTACAATTCTTCTAAACATCATTTTAAAAAGTATTGAGGGAGAATACAAAAAGAATAATATTTACATAGATGTTGGTGATGCCCCAGTTATCCAGATTTTAAATGTGGAATAACCATCCTATTTAGATGTTGACAGGGACAGACAGGGCTTCTCAAATCATATATGCGGGAGTGGGAATGTTAACCCACCAGACACAATGTACTACTCACTCTAAAAATTAAAGAAAATTACGATTTTTATTATGTAGCTTTAGTTAGCATTTTAAACCATGATCTTGCCTGGACACAAACCTTACATCAAGTGTGGGAGAGGCAAAGCTCAAAATGTGTCCCCCAATATAAACCCCACTAAGCCATTCAAGGGGCTCGCCAAACCAGGAAGCGAGTGATGAATCCTGCAGCTTCTGTTGGGGCAACACAGGTTGTATTCGTAGAGACAAGCAGGGGCAAAGCTGGTCAGACCAACTGGTTGTATTGTTGATGCAGAGTAGAAGTGTACATGGAGCAGTGACATAGAGTATCTCACAAAAGTGAGTACACCCCTCACATTTTTGTAAATATTTGATATTGTCACATGGAAAGTTACAAGTAAATATTTACAAAAATGTAAGGGGTGTACTCACTTTTGTGAGATACCGTAATAGTGTGGGTCTTCTGAAGGCTGAAACATTATTCCAGTAGAGGGGGGCCCAGTTCCAACTGAAGATATCCCAAGTCATGTTATTTTGAGTCAAAGGAGGTGGTAGTTCCCAGCTGGGCCTCTCTAGCCAACTGACCTGACACAATGGATTTTCGCTGTATTTTTAAATCACCTCTGTTATAGTGTTCACATATTATTATCTTCCCAGCATTGATCAATACTTGAAAAATAATGAATCTGTTATAATGGTAATAATGTTAGACACACAAGTAATAACCTGGGGATGACATTACAATGTTATTGAAACGTGAAAATGCTCGGTCATAATATTAAAGAAGTGTGGTCACACAAATAACCGGAAGAACCGGCTGTATGTGGAAAAAAACTGCATAATTTAAAGGTTCTCAAAAAGAAGTATATCTCAGACCGCAAGCTCTGTGAGTCTAAGACATTGATCCATTAATCACTAATGTGTTTCAGAACACTCTCGCCTGATGGGTGGGGCAGTAGGAAGAACAGAAGCATCAGCCACTGAATGTTTCATATGCTTGTCTATTGAGGTGCAAAAATAGTGAGGCCACATGAGATCCTTGTCTATAAATAGCTTGAGCTTTTTACTAAATGTAAACCCAAAAAAGGCATAAATTGTTCAGAGTGTATTAACTAAATATTCATATTTTCAAATGTAGAGTATGATCAGTTAAGGACAATCAAATATGTAGACTAAATAATAATAATAATAATATTGTGTTTACCTTTATTTTACCAGGCAAGTTGACTGAGAACACTCTCATTTGCAGCAATGGCCTGGGAAGAAGAGGGACAGAGGGTAACGAATGAGCCAATTGAGAGATGGAGATGATTAGCTTTCCATGATGGTCAGGTAGGAAATTTGTCCAGGGGTTACTTACGAAAAGTGCCATAAAATCTTTAGTGACCACAGAGTCAGGACATCGGTTTAACGTCCCATTTAAAAGATGGAACACTACGCAGGGCAGATGTCCCCATCACTGCCCTGAGGCATGATTTTTAGACCAGAGTGGAGTGCCCTCCACTGACCCTCCAACACCACTTCCAGCAGCACTGGTCTCCCATTCAGGGACTAACCAGGCCTGACCATGCTTAGATTTAGAAGCCAGTCCACTGTCCCAAACATATGCAACAGAAGTATTTTATGTGTGATCTTAATAATAACAAAAAAATAGCACTGAGAGCATTCTAACACAACAAAAAACAGGAGTTCAGTCATGTAAATACAGAGGGTAATATAAATGGGATTTGCAAATGACAAAATTCACAGGCTCTCTCTCTCTCTCTCTCTTAGTTCACAGCATCTTATTCCTCCACTTTTCTGTTACCCATATGTCTGCTTTTGAAAGATGATGGTAACTTTAAACGATGGTGTTTCAGTGTCTTTTCCACCACCTACTGGTAGTCTAGGTGTACGCCATAATTCTTTTAGGGAATTACATTTTACATAAATGCATAGAACAGTGCATATCAACAGATTTTGCCTCAGAATTCTGTTTGTCTTAATCCTAATTTTTAAGTAGATCATTTTATTTTTTTCAGTCAAAACGCTATGGCTCAAATACATTTGTGTGGTGATGTTCCTGGTGGGGTCATCTGAAATTCTGGCAAATGAAAATGGATTGCTTGCATAAGGTTATTGCTGTTTATTATATGACATTCATTTGATTATGTCTGTTATTATATGTTGTGTATAGGGTCAAATAACTCTGCAGTTAGGGAGTCAGATGGAAGGTTGCCCATTTGAATCCTGGCTGTGCCAAATGTCTTTGCATAGTTACATTAAGACATCCTTTTACATGTGAATTTAATAACGGTCATTGTTTGTGCACATTTCCACTGACAACCAAGTATACTAATGAGTCAGGCTATTAGAAGTGTATAAAATGGATTGAAACCTGTTTACAGGGCTGTAGAAGGGTATCAACCCAGCAGCAGGACCAGTATCTGCTCTTTTGTGTGAGGAGGAACAGGAGGAGCCCTGCCAGAGCCCTACAAAATGACCTCCTGCTGTATGTTGGTGTGCATGTTTCTGACCAAACTGTCAGAAACAGGCTCCATGAGTGTAGCATGAGGGCCGGATGTCTTCTAGTTTGACCTGTGCTTACAGCCATTTCATCAGGAGCATCCCCAGACATTGTCAGGAGTGCATACAGGCATGTAGGGGCCATACATTTTGAGTCACATTGAGTTGCCATGATGAAAATCACACAAGTTGGAACAGCCTGTGATTTAAGTTGTTTACTTTGATATTCGGTGTGAGTTTGAATCCAGCCCTCAATCGGTTGGTGATTTCGGTTTCCATTTTGTTCTTAATGAATTACAAAATGTACAGTAAAGATTTGGATCTTTAATATATTTTGTTAATCGAGGCCAAATGTGTGCTTTCAGTGTTCCCTAAATTTGTAATTTTTTCTGCAGTGTATTTATGAGTACCTTTTAAAACTGATTTATTAAATCACATACCCATGGGACAGGGTACAGGGTTAGTGATTTGTATGAATTTGACTGAAAAACTGTGAGAATTTTTGATTTATGAAAACCAAATCATTTTGTTATTTCATTTTTTTCAGCAAACTTGGGTATTGTGAAGTACTGTATCACTGCTCTGAACTGTGTGAGACTTTGAAGGATAGGGTGGACTACAGAGACTTCAGTGTGTATCAAGTTTAATTATGAATAGAGACAAAATATGACATGAGTGAATTCCCAGCTTTTAGCAGCACAACTCTGGAAACAGGCAAACGGTGGTCTGTTGTCCAATCGTACATCTGCCAAGAACAAATGCCGAGCAAAGATAGATTTACAGTGTTCAACTGCTACAGCTGCTGTTGTTGTTTGCCAACTATCGTAGTACCTACTGTAATAGACTACAATTACAATAAAGTGAGTCACCAAGCCATCATATTCCTATCACACTGCTCATTTAACACTAAAGACTTAAAGATACATTCCGCAATTCTAGGCCTCTAGGGTCTAAAGCCTGTGTATCTCGTGCTGTCTAGCTAAAATGTGTCCCTGCTTGATATTCTGTTTCTTTCTCCGAGATGTCTAGGGTAGTACTATCTATATTGCTCTGCTGGATCTAAATGATGGCCCGGCCTTGCAACCTTATTGGACATCACTTGTGCAGTTCTGGTTTGATTGATCTTAACTTTCTCTAACCATAAGTCTCACATATTGGTGGAGATTCCCTCCCTGACACCATGTAAGGAAATGGCTGCTGTAGCGGTAAAAAAAAATAGAATTTCAAGCTAACTGCGGTAATATAATGATCGTACCTAGATTGTGCATATCATATCAACAATATACTACACATCCTGAGTAAAATGGGGGTCATAAAAAAATTGCAGACTGGGGCTTTAAATGTTTACATATAAATAAGGATAAAATATTTGGCAACTATACAACCGTGATTGAATTCACAGGCACCCAGGCTGCACAAGGAGACACGCAAGATCGATGTGGCAAAGTAGTTGTGTCCAAATACTTACCAGTCTACACTGGGCAGCGCTGTCCCAATTTGCACAGTTATCGCTGAGGCTTGTCCAGTTTTTTCTCTCCTCACTGTGGTCTGTCTTGATGTGGACTGTGAAAACTATCAGGAACTCTGTGAATCTGCACCTGCTCATGTTGTGGCTAGTACCTATTTCTCAGTCTGAGCAGAATGTTCTGGATCCCTATGCAACCGGCTTCTGATTACTTTTCATCCTGTCTCTAAAGTAGCACAGCTCCCACACCCTATATATAATGATGCTTCCGCCTTAAAACCTTAACACAGCCTTTTGAAAATGTGCATGACTCATTCAATGTGATGTTTCTTGTCAGCACCGCCAGCAGCCGCAGGTCATGTACAGCTTGAGTGTCTATGTGAACAAGAATAATCCATCTGGCACAGCTCTTGTTCTAGACCTTCTAGGATCCGAGACAATCCTTTTTCAAAGCTTACTGGTAGAATTAGATTCCAAAGAATAGGCAGTAAATGTTTTTAACTAGATTGTTTTTTACATTTCAATATGCACAAGGTTATGCTACCATGGGCCTGTTTCATTAGGTATGGTTGCTCAAAGAAGTCAACCATCCTACAGTAGAGGCTAAGTGGCACTAACAACTCAGCCACCAGCATAGTGCCCTGTATTCCACTGCTGGTTTGCTTCTAAAGCTAAGCAGGTTCTGGCCTGGTTAGTTCCTGGATGGGTGAGCACAGGGCTAGCATCTGGTTTGGCAAAGTGATGCAAATGCGGAAGTGCCTTAAACCTGCATTCTATCTGAATTCCAGCTGGGGGCGACATGTGTGGTTGCAAAAGAGGTTGGTTTCTGTAGAACTCTATGAGATTATGAGATAGTCAGCTATTTAATTGATTTAATACCTCAGTAAAGATTTTCATAATGAGTTTATGGTCTTCATCGCTAGTTTTAAGTCTCCTGCGATACAGAATGATGTTCATTTTTTTAATTATGGTCTCTTCGATTTTAAAATCGGCGATAAAGCCGAATGTTTTAGGGAGTGGCTATGATGTGATTGACATTGACTGTGCCAGTGAAAGTGTGTAACGTAACGTAGAGCGTAAGCAGCGTAGCCAACTCTCAGCTAACGTCAAAGTCAGACACCGCCTGTTGTCTAAAATCGGCACATCCGCAACCATGATGGCTGCCCCCTTAAAGGCAAACGCGACGACTCAAATCAGATCTTCACCAATCAATGGGTGACGTCACACATGTTACGTTCAGTACTATATTCGGTACTATATTATAGTACTATATTATAAAGATAATTCCCAATGCCCCAGAGCAGTGATGAACATCTGCCCTGCGTAGGGTGCCATCTTTCAGATGGGATGTTAAATGGGTGTCCTGATGCTCTGTGATCGTTAAAAATCCCATGGCACTTATCGTAAGTGTAGGGGTGATAACCTCGGTGTCATGGCCACATTCCCAACCAGGCCTTCCTTCAATCATGGCCACCTAATAATCCCCCTCCATCCCAATTGGAATATATAACTACTCACCTTTCCACATAATAGCTGATGTGGGGTGAGTGTTTTGGTGCAAAATGGCTGCGGTGGTGGATGAGGTAGGCTTTCCCCCTCACTGTGTAAAGCGCTTTTGTTTCCTTGAAATACACTATATAAATTAAATAGATTATTATTATTTATTAATTAAAAAATATGCCGCTTTTGCCTCAGTTATTCTAAGGCATTATGGTGGGAATCCGCTGTCATGTAATGGAATATTGGTTTATATTAATTCGACATGATCCATCATGCTTCCTGCACAACTTTTCCTTCTTAAAACATGGACACAAATTTTATAAAATCATCTTATAATCTACAAATGTTCATTTGCCCAAAATCCTCCATAACCAGTTTAACAGAAACTTGTTGGTATAACTTCAAATATATAAGTCGCTCAGATATAATCAGGATATAAAATAGATTTTGCAGGTTATACATTTTTTCAATACATACAAATATTTATTTTATACAGGCGATTGCAATTTTAATGTGGATATATATATATATATAAAATAAATATTAATATTTTTTACACTGCACCCATATCAAACATATTTGTGCAACATTAACATAGCATAGGATGGCCTGGTAGAAGTACTACTTGAACATTACTTGAGTGGTTATGAAGCAGGACGCCTGACCCAAAGCAAAAATCGTCATAGATTTCAGTCACCCAAACCAACATTTGTTCACTCTGCTGTCATCAGGCAAATGGTACAGGAGCATTGCCACACAGACAGATAGAAGCTGGTCCGTAGCCTATCCACAAGCCACAAGATTGCCAAATAGTTAATCTGGTGTATCCCCTGACTGTCTCATTGACACCCTCAGTATTTATATATAAAATATATATATATATATTATACCTTCAGTAATAGTTGGGATGGTGCAAAGAGATCAAAGCAGGAGAGAGCGTGAATTACATTTATTTTATACTTGAACCCATACTCTCAATAATAACACATGGCATGCCGGCATATACACTTTCACTAGTGTCTGACATGCACAGGCACTCACCTGAAATAAACAAGAGACGCCAGGGAAAATTGCAGACTGGCTGGAATAAAGGTTACTCAGTATATCTAACTGGATAAAGCATCCGCCTTTCAGCAGTACTTAGAAACAGCAACGAGTATATAGTAACGACTATAACATTCACAATGACAGACAACCTGTGAAAACCCACGGTCTTAATAGGTGCATTGATTGGAAGATCTGAAACTGGTGATCTGAAACTAGTGATCTGACTAAATGTGCATCTTGCAGTGGATGGAGATTTGTGGGATGCACATCCAGGGAACGAAGCTCCCGCTCCACCACATCCCAAAGATGCTCTATTGGGATGAGATCTGGTGACTGTGGGGGCCATTTTAGTACAGTGAACTGATTGTCAAGTTCAAGAAACCAATTTGAAATGATTCAAGCTTTGTGACATTGTGCATAATCCTGCTGGAAGTAGCCTTCAGAGGATGGTACATGGTGGCCATAAAGGGATGGACATTGTCAGAAACAATGCTCAGGTAGGCCATGGCATTTAAACGATGCACAATTGGCACTAAGAGGCCTAAAGTGTGCCAAGGAAACCTCCCCTAAACCATTGCACCACCACCACCAGCCTGCACAGTGGTAACAAGGCATGATGGATCCATGATCTCATTCTGTTTACGCCAAATTCTGACTCTACCATCTGAATGTCTCAACAGAAATCGAGACTCATCAGACCAGGCAACAGTTTTCCAGTCTTCAACTGTCCAATTTTGGTGTGCTCTTGCAAATTGTAGCCTCTTTTTCCTATTTGTAGTGGAGATGAGTGGTACCCGGTCGGGTCTTCTGCTGTTGTAGACCATACGCCTCAATGTTGTGCATGTTGTGGCTTCACAAATGCTTTGCTGCATACCTCAGTTGCAACAAGTGGTTATTTCAGTCAAGGTTGCCCTACTTTTAGCTTGAAGCAGTCAGCCCATTCTCCTCTGACCTCCAGCATCAACAAGGCATTTTCGCCAACAGGACTGCCACATACTGGATGTTTTTCCCGTTTCACACCATTCTTTGTAAACCCTAGAAATGGTTGTGCGTGAAAATCCCAGTAACTGAGCAGATTGTGAAATACTCAGACCGGCCCGTCTGGCACCAACAACCATGCCATGCTCAAAATTGCTTCTTTCCCATTCTGACATTCAGTTTGGAGTTCAGGAGATTGTCTTGACCAGGACCACACCCCTAAATGCATTGAAGCAACTGCCATGTGATTGGTTGAGTAGATCATTGCATTAAGGAGAAACTAAATGGGTGTTCTTAATATCCTTTAGGTGAGTGTATGTCCAGGATGGTAGTATGATAGGACTGACCAGATTGTCCAGCAGGGTGTGCCAGGGTCATATAACTCAACCCTAGCACTCAGAACTTTTAGGGGAGAATGTTGTACCTCAATTATTTTGTTGAAACTTTATTCAATTCCAGTTTAATACTTACATTTTTACTATATTATTATTTCTTCTTTTCTTATTACTACTTCAAATTGCAACCTTGAGAGGGGTTTGTACATATGCATTTTACTGTAAATGGCAGACCTATTGTATCTGGCAAATAACATTTAGAATTTTTAACCACCTAACCATTTTTATGTACATATGACAATAAACTTGAATTTGAACTCTCCAGGCTACACTCTAAACAAAAATAGTGCTAAATAGCACTAAAAGTGATTAATTGGCTTGTAATCATATGGGAACCACTTTAAGTGCTATATAGCATCTATCTTAAAATATTGTGCTATATAGAACCATAAGAGGTGCCATAGCACTTTAAGCACCCCAAAGAACCGCTGAAGAACCGTTAAAGAACCAAACTGGCTTTAACAGGTTTTTTAAATGGTAGTGGTGTTATACCATTGCAAAGAACCCCTGAAGAACAATTTGTTTTTAGAGTGTATTGTGCACAGCACAATTTAACTAAGCAGCCTCTTTTGTCATCATTTAAATTTACTGAATAATAACATTCCTGGGCATGCCTCCAAATCTAAATCTAAGCCATGCAGGGAGACTATAAAAAGCTGCGCAAAGAACATGGCTGTTGAGGAAGAAAGATATTTCAATATTACAGATTAAACCGAGTTTACCAATTGAGCATAGGCTACTGAAGGCCACATTTGAAGCAAGGGTCCACTAGACCCCCTACAAACTGGGCAAAAGTGTCTGTAAACAGGATTATTTCCTCCCCACACAGGGTGTGCCTTCACTCCTGAAGAAGAAGAAGTTTTATTTATATAGTGCCTTTCCATAGCTCAAGGCCGCTTTACATTATACATTACAAAACACCCAGACACTCAGACATACATTACAGCCACATGGATACAAATAATAACATCATACAAAATGCATGTTAAATAGATATGTTTTTAACTGGGTCTTGAATATAGCCATTGATGAGGTATTTGGTAGTGTCCTTCCACCTACAGTAGACAACCGGAAACAAGGGATGGACAATAAACCGAGTTCAGCTGATCTAAGGGACCGGGCAGGGCGGTAAGGGTGGAGTAAGTCAGACAGATATTGAGGGGCAAGACTATTTAATGCTTTAAATGTTAGAAGCAATACCTTAAAGTGGATGCGTGATGCCACAGGTAGCCAGTGAAGTTCATGAAGTAAAGGTGTAACATGAGCCGAGTGCCTAGTCGAAGTGAGCACTCTAGCTGCAGAGTTTTGAACGTACTGTAATCTTGAAATGAGTTTTTTGGGAAGACCAAGAAATAAGGCATTGCAATAGTCCAGGCCTGATGTGATTAATGCATGAATTAAAGTTTCAGCATCAGCTAAAGCGAGAGAGGATTGTAGACGAACAATGTTACGAAGATGGAAAAAATAGTTTTTAACAAGTGAAGAGATGTGAGAGCCAAAAGATAGAGTTGAATCGAATATGACACCAAGGTTACGAATTGATGACGAAGGCATATAGTGAATTCCATCAATATCAAATGACTGGTCCATGCTTTTGACTAAGGCAGTAGAGCCAATCCCTATTATCTCAGTTTTCTTGTCATTTAACTTGAGGAAATTCAGGGACATCCAATGCTTGATGTCCCTGATACATGCAGTGAGTGAGTCGGGCAGAGATGGCCTATCAGAGCTGGTGGTAAGATAGATTTTAATATCATCAGCATACCAGTGGAAGTTAAGTCCATGCCTGCACAACTAGATGTCACTAGAACAATGGCATCTTCGTAAATGGTCAATTTTTTTCAGCTTTCAGCCCACATCAATTACTATTTACATGAATCCATTTGAAATGTATGGAGATTAAATATTACGTTTTAGGAATGAAACATCTCAAATCACAAATTCTAACAGCTTAAAATGCAAATCATTATGAAATGCTGTGAAAAAATCTACATGTTTATTCATGTCACAACTGAAATAATAATAATATTTTAAATGTCAGAAGTAAAATGGTGCAGGGATTAACAGAGACAATCGCGAACAGTAATACGGTAATACTAAAAAACAAACACATACGTAACATATAGACAATGAACCACAGGCTAACGACAAAAACACCGGAACAAAATTCATGAAGTGATGACTAAATGGAATACAGCTGTGTGATGTTAACTTATTTACAAAGAGAACGATTGGTGAAAACATAGTGGATTAGGACAGTCCAGTACACCAACCAAACACGTACACGGTGTCAGTGGACGGCAGCAGGCATCAGTTGTGGGGGCGGCGAATCAGGTACTGATTGAGGGGTCACTGCAGCCAGCACCTGAGGGGACGATGCAGCTGACACTGGCAAAAGGGGCGGCGTAGCATGCACCGGTAGTAGGGGCCGGAAAAAAGCCGGCACCGGCCAAGGGAGCGGTGCAGCCAGCAACCACTGAGGGGGAGGTGCTGCAGGCACCGGCTGAGGCTTAGTAGGCAAAGCCCTGTTCTTCAGCATAGGGAGCGGAGCTTGCTAGCATGCCCTCTTTCACTGGCTTGGAGAGCAAGCTCTCTGTTGCAGGTGTGGTGAGCAGGCCTTTTGGTACTGGTACGGAGGGTGAAGACACAAAAACTGGTACGGAGGGTGAAGACACAAAAACTGGTGAAGAGGGTGGAGCAAATGGTATTGGTGATAAGGGCAGATCCACACTGCAAAAAATGATTTTTAAGAAAGTAAAAAAGCCTTATTTCTAGAAAATTTGTCCTATTTTTAGTCTAAATAGAAAAATATTCTTGCCAAGCATTTTTTACATAAGTAAAACAGTCTTATTTTGAGAAGATATACCTAACTTTTTCTTAATAAGATTTACCAACTCATTTCAAGCTTGATTTAACTATTAATA
>JACXGM010035615.1:0-11622 GCA_016801145.1 Umbra pygmaea | reverse complement strand
TGAAAGGTAGGGAGATATAGGTAATGAGGAGCGAAATATACCAGCTGTCTGTTTTGCATCTGCAACGTGTTCTTCATTTAAAATGACAACCCTTGGACATTTATGGTGACTGTGATATTAACTTGCGCTTTCATTTTTTTCATGTACAGAAACGCTATCGTATTGGGAAGCATATATTATTTTATTGGCTATAATTAATCATGCTCCTGATGCATTATAGCCGACAAAATAAGGTTACCTTAAAAACAACACACAGTGATTGACAACAAGCATTTTATTTTCAAAGAGGACCGTAATGGTAATTTAAATGAAATGGGAGTGCTCGGCAGTTATTGTATAGTTAGTAACATAACGCATAGCAAGCGTTATCAACATTTTGTTTTGTGTTAATGAAATATTTTGCAATAGGCCTCCTGTCAGCAACAACCGTGTTCCAGATTGTCACCGAGTGTTTTCATTCTATAATTTGACATTTAAACACTGCATCAAGGCTATTTTCCTTTGATTGAAAACAGAAAGTGAAAATGTCTGCAATGAATTTTCTGCGACAATATTTTGGTTGGTGTGGACTTTACGTGTGTGAAAATGAAAGTGAAACCAAACGTCGACACAGCTTTATGAAACGAACTAGTTTCATCGTATCGTTTAGTGTGGACTTTGCACCAGAGTGAACTTGTACACAAAGCTGGTGCACCTGGCAGCTGTTGTTGATCTGTTCTGTATGCTGTTTAGAACTAAAACAAATCCGTGAAAAAAAAAAAGTTTGTATATTTAACGGGTTACAGACACTCGTCAATTTAATTTTTTTATTTAAAGCCAATTGAATCTTAAAATTTTATCAGTTAACGGTTAATAATCGGTTAACGAGTTCCGGTTGTCGGTCAGGAAAATTACCCGAAATGAGCATCCCTAGTTTGTTGGGCTTTCGTTTATATTTGTGTTTTCAGTGCTAGGCATGTAGTTTTACGTTTTGGTTAAATAATGAGTGCAATTGTGTGTGTAATATGGGTGCTGGGTAGCGCCTTCCCCTCTTTCACCTGGTACTGGTAGGGACTAATTGCACCTGATTAGTACATATCATCCAGCTGGTAATGTCGGTCCCTATATCAGGCCAGGAGAAGGAGAGGAGGGCGCGATTCATTAATATAATGTCACTATTACACTCAACTAAAGGATTATTAGGAACACCCATTCAATTTCTCCTTAATGCAATGATCTACTCAACCAATCACATGGCAGTTGCTTCAATGCAATTAGGGGTGTTGTCCTGTTCAAGACAATCTCCCGAACTCCAAATTGAATGTCAGAATGGGAAAGAAAGGTGATTTAAGCAATTTTGAGTGTGGCATGGTTGTTGGTGCCAGATGGACCGGTCTGAGTATTTCACAATCTGCTTAGTTACTGGGATTTTCACGCGCAACCATTTCTAGGGTTTACAAAGAATGGTGTGAAAAGGGAAAAACATCCAGTATGCGGCAGTCCTGTGGGCGAAAATCCCTTTTTGATGCTAGAGGTCAGAGGAGAATGGGCCGACTGCTTCAAGCTGATAGACGGGCAACTTTGACTGAAATAACCACTTGTTACAACCGAGGTATGCAGCAAAGCATTTGTGAAGCCACAACACGCACAACCTTGAGGCGGATGGGCTACAACAGCAGAAGACCCCACCGGGAACCATTCATCTCCACTACAAATAGGATAAAGAGGTTACAATTTGCAAGAGCACACCAAACTTGGACAGGTGAAGACTGGAAAAATGTTGCCTGGTCTGATGAGTCTCGATTTCTGTTCAGACATTCAGATGGTAGAGTCAGAATTTGGTGTAAACAGAATGAGAACATGGATCCATCGTGCCTTTTTACCACTGTGCAGGCTGGTGGTGGTGGTGTAATGGTTTGGGGGATGTTTTCTTGGCACACTTTAGGCCCCTTAGTGCCAATCAGGGCCTACCTGAGCATTGTTTCTGACCATGTCCATCCCTTTATGGCCACCGTGTACCCATCCTCTGTCGGCTACATCCAGCAGGATAATGCACCATGTCACAAAGCTCGAAATATTTCAAATTGGTTTATTGAATGAGTTCACTGTACTAAAAGTACACAGTCACCAGATCTCAACCCAAATAGAGCATCTTTGGGATGTGGTGGAACAGGAGCTTCGTGCCCTGGATGTGCATCCCACAAATCTCCATCAACTGCAAGATGCTATTCTATCAATATCAGCCAACATTTCTAAAGAATGCTTTAAGCACCTTGTTGAATCAATGCCACGTAGAATTAAGGCAGTTCTGAAGGTGAAAGGGGGTCAAACAGTATTAGTATGGTGTTCCTAATAATCCTTTAGGTGAGTGTACATTGCCACAACGAGAGAAGACTGTCGGGGAACATTACAGGGGGATACATGTGTTTGTGACAAGTGAGTCGCTGTAGTTAGGAAGTCTAAGCGTACGCGCTGTTCCTTTATTAGCTATTCAGTGTCGTGCCACTGTTCTAAGAGCACTTGTAAAACGGGTCCGGTGATATCTGCAATTTGATTGGCTAAAATTGCATTCCAAGCCTATGACAATTCCCTGATATCCGCACTGTAGAATGTTGCCTTTTCACTGAATTGCTTAGTATGTAATCAAAAAGTATCACTACGCCCCCCTGAGGAGCTGAACAAAATAAAAAACATGGCAGACAATTCTTCTCGCTTCAAATCTCAACACCAACTTCCAAATAAGACCATCTAAAAAATAAAAACAATTTTAACATTCACTTACCACAAAAAGATTGTCACTGATGTAGACATGCTAACCAGTCACAGGTTTTAAGTAATCTAATCTTTTTTGTAATAAAGTGTGTTTTCGTGACGAAGCGATAGCTAGCTAGTTGCTGCTAGTGGCTGTCATGTCAATACCGGTGGCTGGCTCGTTAGCTCGTTAGTCTGACCTACCACTCACATTACACACAGTGAGTTTTCCCCATATCACGGGTTGTTTATCTATCTAAGCCTAGACGCCTTTCTTCTTATTTTAAAATATCAAGAAATAGCCTTCAGTTGACATCTTTATTATAAAAAAGAGGAATTACGATAGACTACCCGTTCTTCCGGCAAAATTAAGATAGGCTACTTCTCTATAAAAACGGTTATTTGAATAAGACTTACAAGTTGCCTGAAATTATTGTTCTGCCTATGTTTTATATATATTTTCTGTAAATTGTTGAGGCATATATTGAGGCATATAGCGTACAATTGTTTTCCTACACGTTGTTAGCAAATTAAATGATCTCTATCCCTCTGTCGTTGAAATCATCCTAATCTTAATAACACATTTTATGTGTGCTATTACATTATTTGTAAAAATAGTGCGAATTAAATTAACTGCATTTTTGTGATGACGAACGCTATGATGTTCAAGTGCAACGCGACTGAAATGAATCCCGCAATTTGACAGCGGACGACTGTGTCAAGTGAACAGTTTATATGCTAAAAGATTTAGGGATAAACACTGACGTTCTGTGCAAACCTTATAGTGGATGTCGCAATCAGTTAATTTTTCCAAGGTAATGTACAGAAAGGTGTTTAAACCACATATGCAAACAAAAACATAAGCAAACATTTAATTAATTAGTAGAAATTAGTTTTCACATTTACCTATAGCTATTCACATGCTTAATTAATTCATTTAGTCTTTTTCACGATTATGGCGATTGGTGCTGATTTTGCCCAAACTATGCCAATCTATTCAGGGGGCACTGGAAGTTATATTTATGATGTTTAAAAAAATCGATATCACCATCAGGTTGTACTTTGGAAAAGATTATATCCTATGGAATGGAACAGATATTACCCTCACAGTTTTTCTCTCTTAACTCATAAGATCTGAATTTAAAATTGACAGCAGAGAGAAATCTAGAAAGGATCAAATTTTTAGATTTGACCATTTATAAATACGTTGATATTTTGGAAACTACCATCTACTTCAAGCCGCAGAGTAACACTTTTACGCACAGACAGTTAATAATCCTTGACACCTAGCTACCAGTTGGTCAAATACTTAAGACTACAACGTAACTGCAGTAAAGCAGTTAGTAAAATACTTTGGTATTTGTACTATCTAATAACCAGGAACAAATTAATTAATAGTTTTATTAATTATAGCCTGTTAATGACAGCACCTGCATAATACATGGAAGTCCGTTTAAATAACGTTTAGTTTCCAGACAAGAGTGCACAATGTGGCTTTTGATGGATGTATATAAATGTCCAGAAACAAAATTCAAAGAAACGCACTTGCAATGCAAAACTGAACAGATTGGCTTGACTGCGTTAACTATAGTGTCGTCAGTACAGTAGCTATAGCAGGCTGATTGATGTTGACAGTAAGGTCTGTATCACCTAAACATTTGAATAACATAAAATATGCATCACTAAAGCAAACTGGCTAACAAATGCCATTTCAATTCAATTAAACGTTACATAAGTGTTCAGACATTGATATAACGATCAAAATGATCAGTTTTATAGGAACTATACTTGATTTGTGGCGTAGTAACATGGCAACAGTAAAAGGAGTGGTGGGGGGTACGTTAATGTTTCACGATAACCGCACGCCTCGTGACCATTTTCTTTCGCTAAAAATACTAATTTAAACATCATTTTTCACAAATAAAATGTTGGCAACCGTTTTATAAGTGCATTAACACACTCCAGACTGTGCGTTGCCAGGGAATACTGGCTTTCAGCCTCGTGGCTTTCTACACTGCTGAGGTGTGCGGTTATTCCCTGGCGACGCACAGTCTGGAGTGTGTTAATGCTTATGAATGCTATATAGGTTCATCCGTTGTGCACTCGCTACAGTGGTACCCTGCAAACGTCCATGTATGTGCCTTCTGTATCCAGATTTGTCTACAATTAAAAAAACACCACAAATCTGTCTGGGTCCTCCTCTCTCCACCTACCACTCATTGTGACACAAAATGATCTACTACTTACTTAATATCATTGTTCTTCCTTTTTTAACTTTATTGTACTTAGTGTTATATACTTTTCCAGTTTGTATAATTTGATTTGTCTTTTCTCATGTACTCGATAAAAACATAATTAATCGTCTATGGTTGGATGCCAATTATTTGATATTTTACATTGTGTTGTTATTTATAAAGACACTAGTTAGTGATTATTTTCACCACTGAGACTGGGCTACTCGGACAAGTAAAAAATCACTTAAATGTATAGGCCAGTTTGAATATTCAAAAACATTTTGACCACACGTTTTTTGTGTACGCACTAACATTAATGCAAATACTCCACTTTGGGAATAGCTGGTTTTGTTTTATCAAAAATGATGCTTGCTTTGTAAGGGTGCACGCAATGCTGATATTATTTTTACACAAAACAAGATTTATGCGCGATGTACAAAGGTGCGTGTTAATCTCGGGTGTGCGCTTTATGCGCTAAGATATGGTACATTTTCATATAATGCTCCTGTATGGTAATATTATGTGATTATGTATGGAGTTATATTCCTTTTCTTTATTCAAGAGTGCATTATTTAAATTTGAGAGCAGTTCTCAAAGATATTACGTTCAGATTTTGTAATAGTTTCCCTCAAAACCTTGCTCTCACACTCATATTCACTGCTTGCACTTGGATTTACTCTGCTTGTGCTCAAACTTTCTGCTTGGACTCAGATATGTTGTTGCTTGGATAGATTTCCTGCTCTCAACTTCAGCCTTTTTCCTCGCACTCAATGTTGCTTCGTTGCGCTAACAAATCTTCTCCTCACAGATATTTTTTCTGCAATCTCGGATTGTTTGTGTTACAACGCTATCAAAATTCCCAAAGCAATAAAATGTCAGCTGTAGTGTTGACCAATGAAATTATCCCTGCTTCGTTGAGGGTGCATTTCTTTTACTTTAGAATATCCCTTGCAGGTGGTAACTGTACTCTAAGACTCATCCACTCCCGCCATCCAGCCTTTTTTTTAAATATGTAATTTTTTTTTAAATATGTACAAATGCCATGATCCCACGCTACTTCCCGACATCATGCCAGTACATCTTTTGTTATTGTTTTGATTGAGAGACCCATAGTGGCCAAAAACTACATATTGTATGTTTAACCTAGCATAAATGGTCTCAAAAGTAAAGGGTACATTTAACCTATAGCACAAAAGTAAAAGTGCATTTAATACTAGAATTACCAAGGCCATTTTCGGTTTTAAAAGAAATACCTTTTCTTAAATAAAACTACTGTAACTACCAACATGTTATGATTACTACACCATTATTATTATTAAACCTTAATTAATCAAGCTCAGAGCAGGGACACTTGTACATTTGTGCCCTGTGATACAGCAATATTAAATCCATAGCAACAAATGAGATGAAAAATGTAAACAGATAAACAGATAAAAACACTAATTGAGGAAATCATTCACATTTAATACAAAGGTCTTGCAACAGGCATTTCTATGTGTTTTAGAAGACACACGTACACTCAACTATCAGCTCAGCCTATTTATCTATATCAGCCAATACAGCCATTTGGTTAAAGTAATCATGCTATTAACTTGCTTCCACCATAATATGTGTACTGTAAATAATTTGTTTAAGAATGATATCATGATCTTCCAATACCAAATATACATAAATCTTTTTCAGATATTTTAGCCTGAGAATTAATTGACTTACTGCTATTGGATACAACCAGTGCTTACAATCCTATCTATGGTCTCGTGTCAAACCAAAATGCCATAATTCAGCCAATAGCTTTTATCCAAAAGTAGTTTTTTCTTCTTTTTTTGCCCAGAGACTAGGTTTATCTCATTTTGAACAACTTAGTATCTTGTTTGAACGACTTAGTATCTCATTTGAAATACTTAGTAAAAAAACTAAATTAATATAAACTGTATTTTAGTGCATAAATCGCACACCCAAGATTAAGATGTACATTGCACAGACATCTTGTTTTTATAAAAAAATGGCAGCATTGTGCGCACCCTTACAAAGCGTGCATAATTTCTGTGTAGAAAGGTGACACGTAATCTCCCCTCGCCCAGACCTACATTGATGGGCACTCAGCTAGTCATTGTGTTACAAATGTTAAACACCCAACGCCCCGTGCTAATTAGATAAAACAAAACCAGCTAGTCCCAAAGTGGAGTATCCACATTGTGATTGTAGTCAACCTGTAATGTGATTGTAGTCAACCTGTAGTCACCATGTATTTCAATATTCTAACTGGCCTATTCATTTAAGTGATTTTTTTCTTGCCTGAGTTGCACAGTCTCACTGGGGAAAATCTTCACTAACTAGTGTCTGTATAAATAACAACACAATGAAAAAATATAAAATAATTGGCATCCAACCAGATAAAGGTTAATTGTGTTTTTATAGAGTACATGAGAAAAGACACTCCGTAGGCAAATCAAATTATACCAACTGGACAAGTATATAACGCTACATAAATTAAAATAATGTTAAAAAAGTAAGAACAACGATATACAGCAAATAGTAGATCATTTTGTAGGACAGAAAATAATTTGCTTCAATAAATTCAAACGGTTACAAAGGGTTATAGCTACTGTTAGACAAGCTGCAACATTGTTTTGTATAAACTGTGTGCACTGGCAAGAAGATGTGATTTGCCTTCATATAAAAAAAATGTGTGCCATGTTCTACATTTTACATACCCATGGATTGACCAGTGGTTTTAACAACCAAATTATATGCTTTTCAAACATCAGACAGCCTCATTTATTAAGCTTGTGTTTAAAAATCCTACATTTGTACTTATGAAGATAATTAAGAATGTGCATATGCAAAAAGAAAGTGTGATTAATCAAACAATCCTATGACCATTTTATGCACACCGGTAGGAAATCCCAATTGATAGATATCACTTGTTCTTAGTTTCAGTGCTCGTGCTGTCTCTACGATTTGCCTATCAACACACCCCTAATTACCCAAATAGTCAGATTAATCTCTTAAACCTGCAAGAAACATAAGCTACAATGAGGTTCATTAAATGTTCGACAATCCCAAATTTCCGAGCTTGACAGAAGGTCACATGTAGTATACAATGATGAGTGCATGATGCAAACAATAATAGGCATAGTCCATAATAGCATCATCAATTAGCCTAAATAAATTCCATGCTATCTGTCCTGCTGAATAAATTGTATTCCAACCTCATGCAATCATATTTAGAAGCATATTTTCCATATCATATCACTGGTAAATTGAGTGGAATGCTGTTTGATTCATATAGCCTACTGTACTATTCTTCGGGTGGGCTTTAATGTCAGTCTGGGTGACATCTACAGTATTTATCTGAGCATTTTTAGGAAGGCTTATATGCAGTGGCGGGCCAAGCATTTTACACCAAGGCCTTCAATATCTTCCCGAAATTAAAACGCATTGTAATAACCTTACAATGACATTCTAGGGCTTTTGTATATCTTATACAAAATATAAATAGGCTACAACATATTTCCTTTAAGTTATATTTCTCAACGTTAATATGTCAGAACTCAGAAATACCACTGTTTTGTTCACCCAGATGTTTTGCAAACTACCAACATTTGTCTTTCCTCCCTGAAAGTGGCTTTCAGAGGCGTTCCTCATGCCGTTTTCTACAGTTATAGTATGCACTTAATAGCTTAATATCTTGCATCCTTCGTTCATTCCTGTACTTAAATGTACACAGATTCTAATATGTTTTACCTATAATTTTACAAATATTAGGCTACAATAAAATAACAATGAGAAAAACGATATAATATTTCGCCATTTGAACTCTACTGGACAACTGCTGAGGAAAATAGTTTTTTTCAATAGCTAACGGTGGCTCCGTCTTTGGAATGATTATGCATTTTAGGCGCATTTAAACTGCTTTACTTTCTTTTTTAAATAGCAATAAAGACAGTTTTACAGCTTTACAAGCATGGTCTCTGAATGATGAAGTAGACTGATTAAATATAAAAAAGTAGATTTCATCAATATGAAATATATGCATAGGGCTGAACATTTCCATTGAAACATTTACGTGAATCATATTTACAACTATGGCCATCTATGGCTAATCTGTAAAGCGCAACGCTTGCATAGTGCCAGCCTAACGGTCTTAAATGTGGACGAAGTATCGACTTGGAGTATCGGGCCTTTTTCACAAGTACAAGTATGAGTACTTATGCCCAGTATCGGGCCCGATATCGGTATCGGCCCATCCCTAAGGCCCTGGAAGTAAAAATATATAAAAATCCACCAAACCCACCAAAGCTGTTCATTATTTGAAAACGAAGTCTGTCCTCCTTTCTCTTTTAAAAATACTTCTATGACGCAGTTGTACAGCACATCTTTGCGTTAAGTTCCAATAAAAGATCTTGCCCAGTGCTGAGAGTCGATGCTGCCCAGTCCTATATACGCCACGAAAGCTACTTCTTCACCTCTATCTGCCATTCTGCTAAAAGTAAAAAATCTAACAATCTAAAAATTTAAAGTTTAAAGAAATCGGAGACGGGTAAGATAAGCTAGTTCTTGTTCGGATGGCGAACTTTTTTTCACATGTTTTTTGTTGAACTTTATTGAACTGCCACTCCTATCAGCAACAGAAACGATGCTGAAGTAAGGCTAGGCCTGCACAAACGCTTTAGTTGGTCAAAGAACACACCCAACATGGTAAAGTCGAAAACTGATTGGTTAAAAATATGACAATCAATAACATGGTCCTGATGGGCTTCAACAGCAGAAGGTATTCACTCGAAATTCTGAATACCCCAGTATACCTGGAGACAACACAGATGAAAAAATCTTATTGGATAAAAGCTTTCATTTATATGAGCTGCGCTAAAAGCAAGGCAACTGAAAAGAGCGTACTGTACCAATGAAATTACCTTAGAATATTTGAAATGAACTTTGTAAAATATATATAGTTTTAACTTTGGTGCACCTATATATTTTTTTTAACTTTGGTGCACCTATATATCTTTTTTTTACTTTGGTGCACCTATGGGAACAAGGTAGGAAACATTTTTCAACTTTGACTATGACTGTATATTATTCTTTGCCATTGGGACTTCCTACCGCAGCGACTTTTATTTTTTTGGTTTTATTGTGGACTGAATCATTTATTTTGTTCTCCATATGGTGGCACTTGTCGGTTAAACGTAGCAGTTGTAAAAACAACATTTGTAGGGTATTAATATTTGTTTATCTGTTTTGTTTGTTTATATAAAATGATGACTGAGACAGATTTTTCTGGGCCTACAAGGGGCTACACGCTGTTAAGAGCTAAATATATGGACTAGAAATTGTATGATTTTGAATGCAATATTGATCCAGAAAAACACTGCTTTAACACAATTAATTCCATGTGTGATTACTATACAGAAGAAAAGTTCAATGATACAGTCAGCCTGGACAGTAAATTTTCAGTAATACATTTTAATTGTAGGAGTTTGTATGCATACTTTACCAAGATCCAGGAATACTTAAGGTCTTTAAAACATAACTTTTCGGTCATGGCGCTGTCAGAAACATGGGTTAATGAAGTTCGAGGTGTAGATTTCTGTATGGAAGGTTATGAACTACATCATTGCAGTAGAAGAGATACGAGGGGAGGCAGTGTTGCTTTATTTGTGACCACTGATTTAAAATGCAGAATTGTAGAATGTATGACAATAGCCATTGATGACTTATTTGAACGTATTACAGTGGAGATTGACATTGAAAAGAAGAGGAATGTTGTTGTTACATGCATTTACAGAATACCTGGGTAAAAAATTTAAACATTCAATGAACAGCTAGAAAAGGTGTTATGTCAGCGGAATGAAAAGAAAAATTATATTTTGTGTGGGGACACAAACATCGATCTTTTGAGTGTGAATAGACCAGCTGCAGTTAGTGATTATTTGGAGATGCTACACAGTAAAAGGTTGTTTACATTGATCACCGAGCCAACTCGGATAACAACAACATGTTCGACATTGATCGATCATATCTTCACAAATGTTTTAGAAAGTAAAATCAAGAGTGGTTTGATGATCAATGATATAAGCGAACATTTACCTGTTTTTTGTGTTTTGGATTGTCATATACGTAATGAGAAGGAAGCTGGCTGTAGAACTAAATATGTTAGAAAAAGGACAGATGAAGCAATTTGTAGATTTAGAAATGATTTGTGTGAGCAAGACTGGAAAGATGTGTATGTCGGAGAAGTAAATGCAGCATATGAAGCTTTTCTAGATAAATATCTTACATTATATGAAGGGTATTGTCCATATGTGCAATATAGATATAAGAAAAGCTATAGTAAAAACCCTTGGATTACAAGGGGACTACAGAATGCATATAAAAAGAAGAATAAACTTTATAGAGATTTTATTAAATTTAGGTCAAAAGAAGCAGAAATTAAGTATAAGTAAAAAAAACAACAACAAATATAGTTGCAAGCAACGATGGGACGGGGTACTCCGATATGGCAAGTATAGGAAAATAGGCTTCCAATGGTACCAAACATGACTTTCTAGCATGTACGGTTCAGGAAATATGACATTGTGAAATTATCGTGAGTCATTGAACCATTGGGTCGGCCACTTTGTCAGCCATTTTGTATTGTATTTCTTATTGCTTATCA
>JACXGM010035614.1:0-11622 GCA_016801145.1 Umbra pygmaea | reverse complement strand
GATTCAAATATCATAATATTACAGCAGTGAAGTTCTACATTAGAGAAGCTATCCTCTGAAACTACGTATGATTCAAATATCATAATATTACAGCAGTGAAGTTCTACATTAGAGAAGCTATCCTCTGAAACTACGTATGATTCAAATATCATAATATTACAGCAGTGAAGTTCTACATTAGAGAAGCTATCCTCTGAAATTGGAAGGTCTACCTATTCCTTCTTCACATTCTGCTGTCATTTCCTTGTTTAGCAAGTATTTTCTTAATATGTTGATGGTTCTACTCTGGATGTATCCATTCTCTAGATCTACCATTTTAAGTGGATAATCATCCTTTGATTTCTACTCAAGGGAACACCAACTGTTAAGCTTGTTCCTCTGAGTTTCTTTCCACCCAAAACATTACCCAAGCTCTTAAGCACTAATTGGGAAAATACAGTACATGTTAAAAGGGTTTTTACATCACAATGGTAAATATAATTAATTTTCTTTTTTTTACTGATGCAACTCATTTAGGCACAGAGTGTGGTCCAGTTTTTTATTTTTGGCAAAATAGTAATTGTTAGACTTTTTAATCTTCTTATCTTTGGTTCTAGATATGAGCAATGCCCCTCGTCCTATAAAATCTAGCATGGTGTGAATCCTGGAAGCAATTCACTCAAATCCAGGCATTTCTTTTTGAGTTCATATGTATATCCACTGACACATTTGGAGGTATAAAACATATGCATTCATAGACCAAACCCACATCACTTTACGCTATATTTTAAGGAATGGTGTGGCTTACACATCAATATCCAATTAAAACACCTCCAAGAAAATAAGCTTGGTGGGTGTAGAGGTTCTAGTGAGGTAAACACCTTGTTTGAGTGAACATCTTTTGTCTTTTCACCATGATAACGACTTGCAATACTTTTTACCTGCATGGCAGGAATATCCTACATCAGAAATGAATTAGATTGGTGATGCACTACAGCCTTGGATTTACCTGAAAGCTGATGACCATGCAGTTAAAGGCCATTAAAGGATGCTCTTATTAGTATATTTACAATTTGGGATTCATTGCCCATGTAGAGAGAAATGATAAAGGTGAACTCTGGTCAAGTGATCTCCCCATTGAAAATAACCAGCTCCTCTTAAATCCTCCTGTTTTAAAAGTAATGTCACCTTGTCACTACCAATTACAATCACATTGAAATTGTGGTTCAGGTATGCAGCAAGTTGTTTTGCTTTCTCTGTTTCAGTAGTATAGAATCAGTTGTCATTCTTATTGGCTGCTAAACCAGTTCATCATTTTTTATACGGCCACAGAGGAACCATATTAATAAGGACTCATAGTAATGTTAAAATAAACTGGCACAACAGTCTACGTCATGTCAGTCACAGATTCGAGCCTGACTATGTGTTCTCTGACTTTACCCCGGGCCTCCTGCACGAGGCAGCACAAATTGGCATAGCACTGGCTGGGATTTTTGTAAAATAAATCAGATTATCTATCCTACCATCTATCCTCCAGCGACTCCTTGTGTCCAAATCGGGCACCTGTGGGATAAATCGCGGAAGTATAGTTGGTGAACGTAATCATCCCGTGCATTATCTGACTAAATAAAGGGTAAAAAAAAATAAAGGCTTCAGTGTTGGATTCAAAGTGTGAAAAGAATTGGCGGCTGGGCGACGTGGTTGGTTGAACCATGTGCACTTTACGGCATGGCTATGTAGCGACTATGTAACTTCGGTTGCCTAATACTTTCTTGTTCAGCGTTCGGTTGTACGACAAGACACTCAAAGAACTCGGCAGTTCAGTTTTTCCAGTAAGTAACGTTACATTTTTATTTTAAAACTGTTTATCCTTAGCCAACCTTTTTGTTAGACACACTCTCGTCTAAAATGGTTTCATCTGCAACCAAGATGGTTGCGCCGGTAACCAATGGGATGGTTGCTCCAGAAACCAATGGGTGTTGTCACACATGTTCCATCCAGTAGTATACACAGTCAATGGGTCCAACTAACATGAAGGAATTGCTTAACTTTTGTAGGCTGTTGCATACAACTAATTGACTGGCAGTTGCAACTTGCCCTGAAGGCAGTGTTTGATTAAGAAACACTGAAACTAAATGCTTAGGAAAAAAAAAGAAAATGCATAATTCTACAGAAATATGAGGTTGCACTCAGATTTTTCACTTCAAGGATGAATAATGTATATCATACATTGACAAAAGTGATGACTAATCAATGTTAATAATTTTAAACCTCCATGTGCAAGCTCTTGGCTTTGTCTCTTAAGTCAACAGTGTAGTTCTACTTCTCTGGAGCTTCAAACTGGTCCCTTCAAGATATAAACAAACAGTGGATTAGCATGAACCATTAGCCATCCAAACACAGCCAGGTAAATGCATTTCACCCTTAAATTTCTCTTTCACAACCTCAGTGTGAGGTCTGCTCCCACCTCATCATGCTGTCAAGCATAGCCACTGATACCACACTGGGCTTGCCAGCATGAAAGGGCAGTAGTCATTGGCAGAGGTGATGTGGAAATGGCATTCGCTGAATTGTGACATGTGGAAACACTCAAAGACGCTTTATAAGAATCCAACACAACATCACAGAATTTCAATTAAATTGGGTTTCAGAAATAAAAAAGCATTTATTTGTATACATTACAGAAAGAAATTGTGGTTATGACACTATTTTAAAAAGTTACACTGAAGCAGGAAAATGTAATACATGCTGCATAAGGGTTAAGGTTAGGCATGATGTTACTGAGGTTAAAGGAACACATCACCATTTTTTGAAATAGGGTTATTCACCATCTCCCCTAGATCTAGACAGGTGGGCAAATTAATTTTTGTCTCAGTACTTTCATTGTCTTAGTTGGGCCGCCGCTAGCTTAGCTTAGCATAGTGATGGGAATCCTATGTTGCCGGTAAGCATCTTATGTAAAAGTGACCCAACAACTACAGAAACAAAACCTAACTACGTCTTGTTGCCTGCGTATTCACAACATGCACAAATAGCAATGCAGAATAATATTAGACAATTTCCTAGGCAGATATTGACTTGGGACTATATTGGGGCGAAGCACAGCCAAAGCACCAATACTTGGGCGCAGAGATATCACGCTAACCCTAACCCAAGTAACAGTGCTTTCGACTAACTAAATCAGGCAATTTAACACAGTGTTCATCAAACACCTTAACAAAATAGTGTCCTCTACATTAAAATTTTAGATTTTTCGTATACTCATCACGATTTTCTAATAAGGAATTTGTGTATATTTTACACAAATCTTGTGATACTCTGGTGAAGAATCAGAAAGAATAACAAATGTGAGCTTGTTTGAATCTGATGCTTAGAGTGATGAAGTGTGTATGGGAACCGGACAGCAGTTAACAAGAAGCATTGTACTGAAAATCATGTCACTGAAAAAAAGTGTTTCTGTTGGGATAATACACCATTAATATGAATGGATATAATGTCCATCAGAAAAGAAAATACAATTAGACGCTAGCGCACAATGCATTTGACATAAAAAGGTTGTTTTTAGAGACAAATATGGATTAAAAATGCCTTACTATTGCCGACTTTTACGGGCACTTATATTTTCCATATACTATTTCTCCAAAGGCTGATCCCATGATGAATTTGTTTATTTTCCATATATGGTTCCTAAAAACGATATGAGGAAAATATGGAAACAAGATCGACATAAGTGGGTGCTACACATTGGTGGTGGATGAGGTGGGCTTTTATGGAGGACCAAGTCTGCCAAAATAAGAAATAAATAAATGAATATATGCGTCAATAAAAATATTTATACATAAAAATATACATCAAAATATACAAATATGAAATTATACATTTATTAATCAATATTATTTCCCTATTTATTTATTTCTGATATCATTTATTTCTGTAATCATTTATTTTATATTCATTTATTTCCATATTCTTTTAATTCTGTATTTATTTATTTCCGTATATATTTATTTCCGTATTTCTACATACTTAAGCTAATGAGAGGGCGGGACTTAATCGTTCAGCCATAGCAAGCAAGCCAAGAGCGGGAGATAGAAACAGATTGTTAAAGTAAAAAACACAGCTGGGGAGGAACCAAGGGTACAACACAGGGTTGGTTTGTAGGATAAGTTATTCTTTCACCAACCCCAAAAATAGATACTACGTCACAAACAGAAAATCCAACTAACTGTGCCGATTAGTTGCGTTTTTTTGTGGCTTCGGTGTCACCTGTTGTGCTCCGTTAACTACCGTAGCTGCTCTCTCACTCCGGCGAACTTAGTTTCTGTGTGTGTGTGGGTGACTTGGTGTGTTTGTGTTCATGTGCAGGCGGTTCTATTCTTTGATGAGATGGATAAGCTACAATGAGAAGGGCGTCCGAATGCTCCGGCATTAACGGAATCGTATATCGAAAAATTAAGTCAATGATCACACTTCATTCAAATTCCTACACTGCAAGGGTGAACTTCTGTGTCGTTAGATGCTGCTTACTACAATAAACTTTCAGCCAGACCCTCCACTCGAAAACGTTAATAATCAAATAATAATCAATGCTAGCATTTTCACCTAGGGTAGCCAAGACAGAAATCTCTACAACGATCTTCACACACTGATACTGATCAACCAATGGGAAAAAGGTGACACCGTGACATGCTTTGATTGACAGCCTCCTCATTAGCTTAAGGATCTGGAAATACAGAAATAAATAAATACAGAAATAAAAGAATATGGAAATAAATTAATATAAAAATGTATAAAAAATGAAATAAATGATCACGGAAATAAATAAATAGGGAAATAATATTGATTAATAAATGTATAATTTTTTATTTTTCCATTTTTATGTATACTTTTATGTATAAATATTTTTATTGATGCATATATTTATTTATTTCTTATTTTGGTCCTCCATAGGCTTTCCTCCTCACTGTGTAAAGCGCTTTGAGTTCCTTGGAAGAAAAGCGCTATATAAGTTGAATGCATTATTATTATTATTATTATTATTATTATTATTATTATTTTTATTATAAAAGCCCCATACCAAGAATAATATGAACAGAAGAGCTTTCCGATCAATATATAGGTAAAATTTGTAAAATATGCTTCTTAAAGAACAACTCCGGTGCAAAATGAACCTAGGTGTCAATAACACATGGAGACTGAGTTGACCATTCTAAGGGATATGTTAACATGCTAATCGAATGTGGCCAGTTTTAGTGGGAACTGATTATTACCTTACATATTTACCTTAAATCGCTACTTTATACCACTAACAAGGCTCCAAATAGCTCCACACTTACATGGTAGCATAATGAGGGTCCCTACATGCAAACCGAAGCATTGAGAACGTTGTAAGTGTACAGACAGTTTATAAGAAATAAAATGGTAAATGGACTGCATTTATATAGCGCATTTATCTAACCAACAATGGCCACCAAAGCGCTTTACATTGCCTCACACTCACCCATTCATTCACACATTCATACACCGACGGCGGTGTCAGCCATGCAAGGCGCCAGCTCGTCGGGAGCAACTGGGGTTAGGGGTCTTGTTCATGGACCCCTCGACACTTGGTCAAGAGGACCCGGGGATCGAACCACCAACCTTACGGTTGCTAGACAACCAACTTGAGCCACTGCCGCCCCTAAATATTTATTTGTCAGTTTTTTATTTGTTAAAAAAGTTTGAAATATCCAATAAATTTTGTTCCACTTCATGATTGTGTCCCACTTGTTGTTGCTTCTTCACAAAAAATTACAGTTTTATCTTAATGTTTAAAGCCTGAAATGTGGCAAAAGGTCGAAATGTTCAAGGGGGCCGAATACTTTCGCAAGGCACTGTACCTTGCCATGAGCATAAGTTTTTCAGGTTCCGCGTGGTGTAGTGGCCTAATTCAATGCTTTGCAGAAAGGTCTACGTCATGATGGTCAGTGGTTTGAGCCTGACTATGTGTTCTCTGGCTTTCTCCAGAACTCCTGCATGAGGCAGTGCAAAATGCCATAGCGCTACCTGGGTTTTAGCTTAGATAAATCAAATGATCTAATCTGCCACATTGCTCTCCAGCGACTCTTTGTGTCCAGATCGAGCGCCTTTAAATTAAATTGTGGAAGTATAGTCGGTGAACGTAATCATCCCGTGCATAATCTGACAAAGTTAGACTTGTTTGACAGTTTGTTGTGGGGGAACATGAAATCATTAAATAACTATAGGATTGTTTTGCAATCTACTTTCCCATAAATAATAATAATAATATATAATTGGAATTATATATTGATCAGCCATAACATTATGATCACTGGCAGGTGAAGTGACTAACACTGATAATCTTTTTATTATGGCACCTGTCAGTGGGTGGGATAAATTATGCAGCAAGGGAATATTTTGTCCTCAAAGTTGATGTGTTGGAAGCCCATTGGAAAAATGGGCACAGATAAGGATTTGAGAAAGATTGACAAGAGGCAAATTATGATGGCTAGACGATGGGGTCAGAGCATCTCCAAAAACTGCAGCTCTTGTAGGGTTTTCCCGGTCTGCAGTCAGTAGCTATCAAAAGTGGTTTAAGGAAGGAAAAGCCATAAACCGGCGACAGGGTAATGGGCAATCAAGGCTCATTGATGCACGTGGGGAGGGAAGGCTGGCCAACAGATTAGCTACTGTAGCTCAAATTGCTGTAAATATTAATGCTGGTTCTTATAGAAAGTTGTCAGAACACAGTGCATCACAGTTTGTTGTGAATATGGGGCTGTGTGGCCACAGATCAGTCAGGGTGCAAATACTGAACCCTGTACACTGCCAAAAGTGCCTACAATGGGCACGAGAGCAACAGAACTGGCCCACAGACCAATGGAAGAAGGTGGTCTGGTCTGACAAATCATTTTTTTTTTACAGCACGTGGATGGCCGGGTGTTTGTGCATCGCTTACCTGTGGAATGGCACATATATATAAATATAGACTATAAATTATATCCTATATGGAATGGCACACACATTCTCCTCACAGATTTTCTCTCTTAACTCATCCAATCCGAATTTATAATACACAGCAGAGAGATCTAGAAAGGATATCGACTTTTTAGACATAGCCATTTATAAAAACGTTGATATATTGGAAACTATACCCAGCAAACATGGAGCTGGCGGACCACCGGCGGTTGCAGCTGATGGTCCGCTAGCTTTTTGCTCATCGTTTAACGGGCGGTCCGCCAGCGTGAGTGTTGGCGAATGAGCGGTCTTCCGGCGGGTGAGCAGAGTTTTAGACAGAGGTCCTCTGGGAATCCTATGCACTCATACTGTTGTTCCAGTTAGTCCATCGGCTGCATACACGGGCTATATCCTATGCTAGGCTTATGTTCTAGATATCTATCTAATGAAAAATATTTTAAACTATTTACAAATTTGGTTACAACAACATTCAAATACAATACAAACACAGCTAAGTTTATTTTACAATTCATAATTGAATTTAGTTTTAAAATATATATTAAATATATATATTCTCATAATGTGCGTAGGTCAGTGAAGGATGAGATGGGACTGGTAGGGTGTAGGAGAGAGGAGGTGGTATGCTGTAGGATGAGGTGTGGTCACACAGGTTTAAATGCCACATTGAGAATAGTGGCACAACATGGTATGGGTTTGTGTGATGGGTGTCTGGTGGAGCATGTACTGTTTTTCTATGAGAGGTATGATTGGGAGATATTTTATAATAATAATAAATAATAATAAGGTTAGGGAGTCTCATATAGTTTTTTGCTCCTCCATCACTGTCCCTGGTGTTTGTATGATCCACCAAACTTCCATGTGATGGATCAGACTAATTATCGAAAAGCAAGCAACATGTAAAATTGTTTGCTGTTTCATAGTGTTTGTTATTGATTTATGAGTCAACACAACTATTTACAGTTTAATGTTACTTGCTTTCTATAGGTAGAGATGGCTTGTCATGAAGGTGGGATGGCCAGTGACACTAGTAAGATTCTGGTAAGATTAGGTTCAATAGAGTGTAGACCATAAATGCATTAACTCATTTAAACAATTAGGACTATATACTGTTTTTTTAACTCTGTTTTGTACTGTCAGATCTTAGATCTTTGTGAGGAGGTAAATGTAGAAGCCCCCCTTCCCCACTGACAAGAACATGCAGAACTGAAGTGCCTTCAGAAGAAACAAACTATGTCTCACTGAACACACCATTACAGCCCAGGTAAGCATAATACAAGCCATGGTAACAAAACAAAAACAAGCCCATAAAGAATATAGCACAACAAATGCATGGATAAAAAATATGTATAACAATTTTAGTAGAGACTAATTAGTGTTTTACCATGTTTGTATGTTAAAGGGTTCATTAAAAAGATCAGTTTAGTTGGAGTTTGTAGCAGTAGAGTACTTTATTTTTGATCCCATACCAACTGCCTCATGTCTTCCCCCTTACCTAGGACTAAGATGACCCAGGTGCCCAGCATGGCTCCCAGGCCTCCCAACACACCTACCCAGAATGTCTCCGCCCTTGTCTCACCTCTTCTTACCTCCTGTTTTTTGTCTTATTCTATCATTCCTGGTGGATCAACCTGCCAACAGCAACACATACACTCCAAGTTCCTCTGTAGCGGCTTTTGAGAACTCCTTAGCCTATCAGAGGTCCCCACTGTGACTCCATGACTCTGTCCTGCATGTTCTTCAACCTTTTAGGTTTTAATTTTCATATCACAGGTATTCTTCATGACCTCCTGCATGATTCCAGGTCCCACATTGCTGTTCTTCCAGCAGCAAACTATTCTGGGAGCACTCAGGATTTTCTTTTTCAAAATAAATGCCATTGTTGGAATGCCTTGCAAAGTATTCAATTTCAATATTGCTTTTATTTTGAAAAAGAAAATCTGAGTTAATGCTGCCAGCGTTATATCCTGCTCCTAGAAAAACAGCAATGGTTTGTTTGCCCACCACTAGTATTTATGCATCATTTTTATGACAACATTCTTGAGATAAATGTAGTATTTTCTTATGGCCTACTCAACTAACCTTAATTATTTCCATAAAGTTTTTGTTTTGTTAACATTTGTAGTGTTGTAAAGGGTTTTCAACACAGTTATAAATGGTAATTGGCACACCACTTTAAAATAAGCTAACCTTTTAAATGTTTTAAAGGCTTCACAATGCATTTATATGGTAATTGACACATCACTATATAGAATAAGATGTTTCGGGTTCCGCATGGCATAGTGCCCTAAGTTGCTGCATTGCAGGACAGTCTACGTCATAATGGTCTTGGGTTTGAGCCTGACCATAGGTTCTCTGACTTTCCACGGGCCTTAAATAAACAAATTAAATAATCTGTTTCATGTGTTATAAAGTGTTTATAATTCATTTGTAAATGGTAATTTGGACATTATTTTGAAATAGGTTATCCTTTCATGCGTTATATAGGTTTGTAACACATTTATAACTGGTATTTGGTATGTCACTTTAGAATAAGGTGTTTCAGGTCTAATAATGTGTTTTTAACTCATTCGTAATTGGTAATGTGGACATTATTTTAAAATAAGCTATCCTTTTTATGTGTTATTTAGGTTTATAATGCATTATATATAGTAATTGGCACATGACTCCTTTCAGGTGTCATAAAGGTTTATACCTCATAATAATGTGCTTAAAAGTGACAATAAATAAACACATTCAGATGTTAAAGTGCACTCAGCTATATCACACTGGGTGGGTTTAATGACTGCTAGTAAATGAGAAGATTTGACACCAAATGAGAAGACTGAACACCAACGGTATGTACACATACAATTTCATGTTAGACCAATTAATAAACAACCAGCATGACTCCAAACTTTGTAGAGAATAATCAGATACAGTGTTCAGATACAGTGTTGAATGGAAAGATTAAAGCATCACAACATTAAACATGAAAGTGGAGAAATAACCACAAATGACTGTATTGTTCATTGTTCAACTGCAACCTTTAAAATTAGGTAAATAAGTGTCAATCTTATAAGCATTTGTAACTACATTTTTAATGATTAATAACAGAAAAATAATAAAAATATAAATATCTGGCAACCTGACCCACTTTTTGACTTTTGTGACAAATGTGCTTACAGAGGGTTTATAATGCATTTGCAAATGCTTAAATAACAATTACTAGTGTTAATATAAACCCCTTATAGACCCTTTATAAATTGTACCTTATTCTAAAGTGTTACCCACTACTGCTATCCCTTAGAGCAGTGTTTTTCAATTCTCTCCTCGTGGCACACCAGATGTTCCACAGTTTAGCTGTAGCCGCTGAACTAGCTCACCATATTCATTAATCAAAGACCTGATAATTAGCAGATGAGTTGAAACAGGTGTGCTAGCTCAGAAATAGAGCAAATAGGAGAGGATTGAAAAACACTGCCTTACGAGTTTCTAAAAATGTCATGCAAGTTTAGATGCCTCTCCAGACATAGATGGATATACTGTATTTCTTGTGCTATGATTTAATATACACTCACCTAAAGGATTATTAGGAACACCATACTAATACTGTTTGACCCCCTTTCTCCTTCAGAACTGCCTTAATTTTACGTGGCATTCTTAGAAATGTTGGCCCATGTTGATAGGATAGCATCTTGCAGTTGATTGAGATTTGTGGGATGAATATTCAGGGCACGAAGCTCCCGTTCCACCACATCCTAAAGACGCTCTATTGGGTTGAGATCTGGTGACTGTGGGGGACATTTTAGTACAGTGAACTCATTGTCATGATCAAGAAACCAATTTGAAATGATTCAAGCTTTGTGACATGGTGCATTATCCTTCTGGAAGTTGCCGTCAGAGGATGGGTACATGGTGGCCATAAAGGGATGGATATGGTCAGAAACAATGCTCAGGTAGGCCGTGGCATTTAAACGATGCCCAATTGGCAGTAAGGGGCCTAAAGTGTGCCAAGACAACATCCCCCAAACCATTACACCACCACTGCCAGCCTGCACAGTGGTAACAAGGCATGATGAATCCATGTTCTCATTCTGTTTACGCCGTTTTGCGTAATTCAGTAATTCTTACTCTACCATCTGAATGTCTCAACAGAAATCGAGACTCATCAGACCAGGCAACATTTTTGCAGTCTTCAACTGTCCAATTTTGGTGTGCTCTTGCAAATTGTAGCCTCTTTTTCCTATTTGTAATGGAGATGAGTGGTACCCGGTGGGGGCTTCTGCTGTTGTAGCCCATCCGCCTCAAAATTGTGCGTGTTGTGGCTTCACAAATGCTTCGCTGCATACCTCGGTTGTAACCAGAGACTGTAAAAAATATGGACAACGTGACTGTGACGTCACCCGATGGTTTCTGAAAAGCGTTTTTGAAGCTCATTGTGGGCGGAGACGGTCGTCGCCATCTTGGTAGCGCGTCACTCAACGTCCATCTCGGATAACCAAAAATGGTCAAAGAGGTGGTGCGTGGGTGGAGCTGAGGTGCTTGGTTGCTGATGCCATGCCCACCGAAGTGTGACATTAGCAAGTTAGCAAAGGCTAAGAAGCTAAGCTAAATGCTAACAGTATGCTACTTAGCATTGCTAGCGGTTGCTAGTCGGCGGTTGCCCATCACCATAACGTTGTGTAA
>JACXGM010035613.1:0-11622 GCA_016801145.1 Umbra pygmaea | reverse complement strand
GGCTGTAGCACAGTAAAGTGTGCTGTGAAGTCGTACGCATTGACCCAGAGGCTGTAGCACAGTAAAGTGTGCTGTGAAGTCGTACACATTGAACCAGAGGCTGTAGCACAGTAAAGTGTGCTGTGAAGTCGTACGCATTGACCCAGAGGCTGTAGCACAGTAAAGTGTGCTGTGAAGTCGTACACCTTGAACCAGAGGCTGTAGCACAGTAAAGTGTGCTGTGAAGTCGTACGCATTGAACCAGAGGCTGTAGCACAGTAAACAGCCACTCCTGTTTGAAGGTCAATATTTGTCTTAGTCAAACATTTTACACCCTTTCACAATATTCACATTTATCTTTTAGTTTTTGTGGCAGAATTCTTAGTCTCCTCTGAGCTGAAACTTAAGAAGTGTGTTTAGAGGTGTAGTACAAATGTAGAACAGTCATAATTATGTTAGAAAGGTTTTTGCCATTTAAAATGCTTGGCAGGTGATAGAATGTTACAAAGTAGATGGTTTCATCTGATAACCTGTCATATTTTTATGTATATATTTTCACAATTTCTTGTTAGATATTATTTTCAGAATGATAATTGAAGACTAGCATTATTCTGTCATTAAATCGATGTCTTCATGTCCTTTTGCAAGACATTTGAACACAGAAAACATGGATATGTGGGAAATCAAGCTGGTTGCCAAAACATTTGTAATCAAAAAGGATTCTGTACTATTATAATACAGTATTAATAATGACTGTTCTGACTGCTGTACTTGATGGAAGTGGCTGCATTAACTAATATGTCACATTGATGCGCAGGCTTATGGTATAAATCCAACTCAAAACGTATTGGCAGCTGCCTTCAAATTGAACAAAATAAAATACAGAAAAATAAACTACACAAATAATGAGTCATATTTTGGGGTTAAACATAAGGGGGAGCCATATACTTTACTTAATTTTATCACAATCAAACACAAAACAATTTCTACTGCAAAACAGGCTTAAAAAGCAATGTGATTTGATTATGCAAATCTATACTTTTTAGTTTGTCTTAAGGTAATGTACTGATGCCTTGCACGCATGTAAAATTCCTTTGTCATACATCACTATTTAAAACCAAAGAGCTTTAAGCTGAAAAGAGACAGATGTTGACCTACAGTACCTACAGCAAACAAGCTTGAGACACACCCACACTGCCAAGAGCACATTACCAAAGGGATACCAACAGACTGCAAAGCGTAGGGTATCATGGGGCAACATGAGCAAGCCTGTGACTCGACCCCCAAGTGCCGCTGGAGTGAGGATACCCCAGTAGAGAGAAGGGAGCCTACCAGGCAAGCCAGCATAGGTGGTTCGTCGAAAGGTGCCGCCGTTCACTTTTAGGCCCCTGGGCCAGACTACACTACACCATAGAACTTACTGAAGAGATGAGTCTTCAGCATAATCTTAAATGTTGAGACTGAGTCTGCATCTCTCTCATGGGTTGGCAGGTTATTCCACAGAAGTGGAGCTCTATATGAGAAAGCCCTACCTTCAGCTGTTTGTTTACAATTTCTAGGAACAGTAAGGAGGCCTGTATCTTGTGAACATAATGTATATGTAGGTATGTATGGCAGCACCAAATCAGACAGAAAAGTATGGGAAGGTCCATGTAGTGCTTTGTAGGTTAACAGTAACCCTAGCCTTAATGGGCTGCCATTGTATAGAGACTAGAATTGGGTAATATTTTCAAATTTTGTGGTTCTAGTCAGAATTCTGGCAGCCGTGTTAAGCACTAACTGAAGTTTTTTTAGGGTCTTTTCTGGGCAGCCATAAGAGAGCATTGCAATAATTCAATCTTTAGGTAAGAAAAGCATGGATTAACTATTCTGCATAATTTCTTGACAGAAAGTTTCAAATTTTTGCAATGTTCGGGAGATGGAAAAAGCTGCTCTTGAGATGTTTTACAAGTTTGTCAAAAGAGAGATCTGGGTCCAGTATAACACAAAGGTCTTTTATTGTACTTTTTTTCGTCCATCTATGTTCATTGCCAGATTTGACAGCAGGTCTCTCAGTTTGTTGGGACATAAATCAAGCATTTCTGTTTTGTCTGAGTTTAAAAGTAAATAATTTTCTGGCATCAACTTCTTTTTGTCTAAAACACAAGCTTCCAGGGTATACAATGTTGGTGTTTCACCCTTTTTCATTGAAATGTACAACTGTGTTTCATCAGCATTGCAGTGAAAATGCACATGGTTTTTCCAGATGACATCACCAAGAGGCAACATATATAGCGAGAACAATAGCGGTCCCCAAACAGAACCTTGAGGAATACCAAAGCATTCCTTTTTTAATGTTCTTGGAGGACAGACCATCCACAGATACAAACTGATATCTTTCCGATAGATTGGACGTGAACCATGCCAGAACATGTCCATGGAGCTCGATATTGGTTTCCAATCTGTTAAGAAGAATGTTGTGGTCAATGGAATCAAAGGCAGCACTAATGTCAAGAGGCACAAGGACAGAAGCATAGCCTTGGTCGACTGATACTTGGAGGTCATTTAAAATCTTCACAAGTGAGGTCTCAGTACTATGATAGGGTCTAAACCCAGACTGGAGCTTTTCATATGTATAATTTATCTTCAGGAAGGCATTGTGTTGCTGGGAGACCACTTTTTGTAATATTTTTGAGAGGAAAAGGAGATTTGAAATAGGCCGGTAGTTATTTAACCTTTCGGAATCAAGGTTAGACTTTTTCTTTTAGTGGTTTCACTAAAGGCATTGTTATGGAGTTGAGTACAGACCCAAAAGCTAGGGAGCTATTTATTATTTATATGCGAGCCAAGCACTTGGAGTAACTCCTTTAGTAGTTTATTTGGAATATTGTCCAATTGACAGCTGGACGGCTTTGAGGCCTTTACTATTTTAATGAACAAATCATGTGTCTTTCCTAATCCAAGGCTCCAGATGAGTTTAGAAGAAATATGCTTTTTAAGGGAGGATTCTGTAATTTTTTTTCTAATGGTAATGATAGTTTCATAAAAAAAGCTCATGAATTCATTACTGCCAAAAGGTAGTCCAACTTCGTGTGCGAAATTCTGCTTTTTAGTTAACTTTGAAACTCTATCAAAAACATTGTTTGGATTGTTTTTGTTCTCAATTAAGTTGGAGAAATGGGCTGATCGAGCAGAAGTGAGTGCATTTTGGTAATGCAGAGTACTGTCATTTCAAGCTAGTCTAAAATGTTTCAACTTGATAGAATGCCATTTCCACTCCAATCTTCTGGAAGCTTGCTTTAGGGCTCAGGTGTTTTCTGTATACCAGGGAGCAAGTATCTTGTTGTAGATATATTTAGTTTTTAACGGTGCGACTCCAGGGTGTTACACAGGGATAGGTGTAAATCCTCAGTTAGATCTTTCACAGATGTGTTAACTCTGACATCATTGGTATGGTTGAATGAGTCCGGAAGGGCATCCAAGGACCTTTTGGTTGTCAGAGAATTTATAGTGCAGCTCTTAAAATTCACTGGTTGGATACCAATTGGAATAACTGATGTGACAGTAAATGTAATCAAATGGTGGTCTGAAATTCCTGGATAATAAGGAAAAACATTGACATCCACAACATCTATTCTGTGAGACAACACAAGGTCCAACGTGTGACTATGGCAGTGTGTAGGTCCTGAGACGTTTTGGACAAAATCCACTGAGTCAATTATTGCTCTAAAAGCCTTTTGGAGATGGTCATTTGAGTTCTCCATATAAATATTAAAATCACCACAAATTATAATATAATCTGCCATGACTACTAGGCCAGATAATATACTGGTATTTATTTATTTATTTAAACAAGTAAGTTGACTGAGAACAAGTTCTCTTTTGTAGCAACGACCTGGGTAGGTCACAAAATAAGTAGTTATTTTTTTGGGTGTAGGTTTTAAGATCAGTGTCACAAATTATAACGACAACACCGCCTTTGTGAGATTCACAGGGGATATGATTACCAGTGTAACCAGGAGAAGAGGCCTCATTCAGGGCAATAAATTAATCAGGCTAAAGCCAGGTTTCACACAGCCCAATTACATCAAGTTTATAATATGAAAAATATACAGCGTCTCTCAGTAAAAGAAGAGGGACTAAAGATGAAGCTAAATATCTAGTCTGTACATGTAAACAAGAAGCAGTGCCCACAGACCAAAACTTGACAGTCAAAGTACTATAAAAATTATCTATAGAGATTATGTATGTGTATGTTTATATACAGTATACATTTATATATATGTACATTTCACAGTTACATTGTTATACTTTTTGGAGGGGTTGCACTAAATCAATCCCTTACTTAGCACAACCTACAAATGTTGTACACAATGCATCCTTTAATGAAGCACTAGGTAAATAAAATATAATAATATAATATAACTAACAAAATCAATATAGCTACTGATTATCCAGACAACATGTTTCCCAGGCATTCCAGTTTTCACTTTTAATTGGTCGTTGATTTTAGTTGACTGTCCAAAAGAAATCAACGCTACTCCAAGGTTGATTGGCTGTTATGCAAGACAGTTAAGCCTATTCATTATATAATTTTTTTTCTTTCAACATTACATTAATCTATTCACCTTACCTGTCTTTTGATGCACCAGTATGAGTGTAAAGACTTTGAACTCTGTAAAAACATCTGCACCTCCACTCCGTACTTCTCAAAAGACCAGTGTACAACAGGTTTGACCCCTGTGACTTAGAAGAACCTCTGTGTCATGATGGAACAATGTGAGCGTCTCACTCTTTTCCAGCAGGTGTAAACACAACCAGCCTGAGTGGATGCTTGCTCTGCTTCATGTCTTCACAGCTCCGTCCTAAACTGCACACTGTTCCCTACGAAGTGCAAAACATTCAAGCAGAGGTAGCGGCCGGCCAAGAGAACGGGGAATCATTTGGGACACACATGGTAGTCTTGAACACTGAGCCTTTCTCTTTATGGTAGAAATTCCTTCACACAATAAGCCCCAGTGTTTTAGTCAGGAGGACGTTATGCCGAATGTGACAGTTACTAGCAGCAACTGTGGATCCGTGTATCAATAGGTGTTAAGGTAGCCACTATCTTCAGGGTTTTAGGAATGTTAGACATGTTGTTTTTTGGTACAATCAAATTCCCATCAGGTTAGATGACATTCAGGCATATAGTACCACCTGGACAAATGTGTTTTAAAAGGTGATGTTTTGTCCACGATTAGGGGGACTAAAAATAGATTAACTCTATCAACTGCCAAATGATAAACAGGACAAATGGATAAACAGAACAAATAAATAAGACATAGTTTTACTTCATATTTGAATTAATTCAGACAAATTCTAAATGTCAACAGGCAGTAAGTTCCAGATATGTGGATATTTCATGGAAAAGGTAAACAACGCAAGGCAAGTTTATTTATATAGCACATTTCATACACAATGGCAATTCAAGGTGCTTTAAATAAACAGGAAAACACAAAAATTTAAAACAGATTAAAGATAAAATTAAAAATAGCAATTAAAATAAAAATCAATTTGAAAAATAGTACAGTTCAAGAAATAAAAGAACAGGTGCTGTCCTACAAAGTAGAATTCTGCAGTTGCCCCAAGTGTTCCTGTGATTGCAATAAAAAAAAGTTCAGTATAAAAAGAGAAATAGTTTATAATTGACCGAAACAGTTTAGACTTGCTTCAAGTGTTCTGCTGGTTTTCATTGCATGTTCAGAAAACTTAAGCGGAGAGTTTAAAATTATTGCAAGATACCTGTTTGATTTGCTCTCCATTGATGTCACAGCTTTTAGTTGAAGGAAGCCGGGGCAAGGTTTAACGGAGATGTTTATTACACAATGTAGCAGCACATAAGCACGCACACTCGAAACAAAAGAGCGCAACACTCAAAAACACTAGAAATATTTTGTGCACACAGCACGGACGTAACACATAGTGACCAATAATGCGAACAATGACGACAATAACGTGGAACCAGGGGGAGATATATACACATAATGATTAGGAGAATACTGATGTGTGTAATTGGATGAAAAAATCTAGTTCTGGGATGATAAATGAAAGCGTGGGATCGATGGTTACAATAACCTCCAGTGCTGAGTTTTAATGAAAAGGGGGAGGTGAGGCAACAATTAATAATAGTCATGTTTATTGAGTCTGCCATTTTCTGTGGTCCCTTTTCTTGAGATACAATTCAAACCATCTTTAGGCTTTTTTAGGAAATCTACTTTTTGTATTTTCTTACATTTATATTACTGAGCTGGTAAGAAGCTGAAATTAAGAATTGGATTTGTTTATATAAATAAATCATGTCTTTCTTTACACATAGAAATGAAATTGTACTGGCCATTTTTGTCAGTGCTTGGTTAGGGTGATGTACTATATATGTATAGGCATGGGTCAAATTCGGCGTTGAAACATTTGAATGCAGTGTTGCATGCAGCGTTGTATTCATAACTGGTGCAAACTTTCAGACACAGTACTGTTTATTATGCATGTCACTTGTCTTTTACAAAGTCTAGACATTGGTTGATGTTTATAAGGCTGTATTACCAAATATTCCTGGCTCTATGAATTGAAACACTCAGTGGTCAAATACTATATATCAGACTCATTCACAGGACCTGTTTCTAGGGAAGATACCAAGGGGCCACTCTGAGTTAGGTAAAACTGGGTTTGAATACCGCGCCTCACTTCTGGAATGATTTACAGAGCAAACTTTAGACAGAGGTTTTAGTGGCTGTACGACAGTTTAAATGTCTTTTACGTGACCTTTTTACTCTGAATTGACTATGAATGTTTCTTTTAATGTTTTTTTAACATGCAAAGTGTTTTGTTGTTATTATTTTATTATATTTTTTGCTTTAATTCTGTTTTAATTTTGGCTGCTGTTTTTATGTTTGTTGTATCAAAGGACAAAACATTAAAAGAACCCTTTGTCTCAAATTGTTCTCCCTGTATAAAGGTCAATAAAAAATAATAAATAAAATAAAAACAGAATCATTTCATTTATTACTACTGCAGTAAGTCCAGAGTGTTTGCAGTTTATACCTGTTTTTTATTTTTTATTTAAATTTGGAACAATCTAATATTTTAAAAGATAGTTGATTTGTCATGCAATACAAGTTTAAATTTGATTTGATTCATGTTGACAGCTTTATACCTAAAGTGACCAAAATACAATTAATAATAACAATAACAAGATGATGAGAGAAATTTGTAGTTTTGCATTTCTTTCAGCAAGTCTATCTAATTATAAAGTCAGTTTATGCTCTGTTAAAATGTTTTGAAACAATACAATATAATTGTAATTTGTGTTTTAAATGGATTTCCTACAATGTAAAAAAAATCAGTGAAAATAAGTACTGGTAATTTGCTGCCAGAAACTTCTTCTATTGTTCTATGGACATTTCCTTCAAGACAATAACAGAAAATACTTTATAAACACAGTAGATGTCCGTTAAAAGTAATATCAGATCTGTGTGTTAATGGACATTTACTGTTTTGACAGATTTTTTTACAGTGTATAAACATTTTTTACACTTAATGGGATTTTAAAAGCAGTTAGCAAAAGTTAACTTGCTTTACCTTTAATTGGTAAAGTAGGGAAATTTAGAAATCAGTTTCAATTTCAATTTAGAAATCAGTATCAATTTCAATTTAGAAATCAGTATCAATTTCAATTTAGAAATCAGTATCAATTTTACTTCAGTATCAGCACGTTTTTTTACCTGGTGATGAATATTAAAGGTGTAAAGATTGTACATTATGGATGTTTTTAAATGTATTTTCAGAAAAATGTGTAGACTAAAATTACAAAATGTGAACTGTTAATGACCCATAATTATATGCCATAACAACTGTTATAACATGTTATTCATGCCATTATATGCTTATACGATAGGAAAATAAGCTGTTAATGCTATCATATACTATGAGAAAAAGCTCCCAATACAATAATATATTATAAAAGAACATGCTGTGATGCCATAAAGACACAGAGATAATGGCACACAAAAGAGGATGAGGTTAACATTTTAATTTACACTGCAAAAGGTCAACGTTTTATTGTAACGTCGCTTGATTTCTGTTTGACAACAATATGTGGAAACTCATAAAGAACAGTGTCTATGTTAGAGATACAGTACGTACTTTGTTCTATCTCTATCGGCTAAACAAGCAATCAGTAAGGCCATATATTCTATTGGTGTGATGTCTCATTGGCAACAAAACAAAAGTAAATGAGACGGTAAGTATATCTTTGTTTTAATCTACTGTATGGTTGTCTGGCATTCTACTTTGCCAGTCAGGGAATAGACAACTTAAATATAAAAATTTCTGGTCAAATGTATTGTCTTTCATTGCTGAAATTTGAGCAGAAAATGCTTGGCAGAGGCAGAGAAATCAGTTGTCCTTTCATCAGTTCTGTTAATCTTAGTTAAACACTCTCGGCTCCCGGCTGTGTTTGAACGCGTTCAAGTGATTGGCTTAAAAGTAAACAATCCCCCACGTAGAGTGGGTTATTGTGATTGGCTAAAACAAGGGAGATATCTAATTGGTTGCAGATCATTCCCTGTTTAAAAAAATGATTTTGTGTGTCGAGTGTTGCCATGTCCTTGGTTTTCTAGCCAAATTGGGCAATTTTTTAATCAATTTGGCGGTAGAAAATATATTGGTCGTGGGTTTTGGTTTTTTGGGCTATTTTTGAACAACCACAGCTGAAGCATTTTCCTTAAAATAAATGTGACCAAGGCTGTATGTTGCAGCCTGTGCCAGGTATGGGAGGAGCTACTTCTCGTTTTGAGAGAGAGAGACTGCTATGTGCATATTCAGGGCGAGTGAAACAGAAAAATGCAACATGTGCACGCATGGCTCAAACGTCATGATAATTGATGTAATTGGTTTAGTGCCTACAAAACGAATGAAGTAAAACGCTTTATTTTGCACCATTTGTTAAATTTGTTGGCTCTTCAGACCAGAACATTCATCAGAAAGTAGAAATCAGAGGGCATCACAGTATGCTATAGAAACGTGAGGAAGAAAAAAACATGTTTATGAAGACAAATCATGTTTACTAGCATACTAGACACCTAAACACCATTTAATTTTCTGAATGTCAGGGAAATGGACAAAATATGGAAGAAAATATTGCAAAGACTGGGAAAAAGAAAAGGGTTTAATGGAATGGATTAGGAGCATCCCAGCAGATGACAGTAAAGCACAATTAGCGTTTATGATAGCAAAAAAGTTAACTTTTTTTTTAAACAAACAAATAATAATAAAATAATTTGTATTTGTGATTAAAAAAAGGTAAAGTGTTGCAGTAAACACCATGAGAATGAGAAAAGTGCTGTGGATATAGATGAACAGCAAGTTGAGTTATTGTCAAAAGTTCAGTTATTGTCAAATTGCGATACATCTGTACTCTCATTCTTGCTGATCCTCAAACTCATTCCTGATCATCTTTGTATTTTTATTTGTCTCTCTTACTGTACGTGGAGATAATTAAAGGCAAAATATAGCTAACCATGTTGTGGAATGAACAAATAACATTTTGAAATGAATAGAATAGGTTAAAAAATAACATTTAAATGTACATTGTGGAAAAAAGTATTGGAATTATTAACTCAGTAGCGATGTAAACAAATTGGGCTAGTTTTAAGGCATTTTGGGCTGTTTTTGAGCAGTCATTGGGCTAGTATTTTCTGGTTGACCTGGCAACCCTGCGAGCCACGTCAGGGAAGTTTCAAAATTCACACACAATTGCAGTGACGTTCACAGACCGCAAGCAGTTTGTAAATCAAGATATATTTGTGTGTGCATCAGAAATACATTTCTGAATCTTGTCCTGTGCATTTCTGAATCTTGTGTGCATTTGTAAATTTTGTTTCCCTTTCTAAATTGTGTGTGTATTTATGAATTTTGTGTGCATTTGTGAATTTTGTATGCATTTGTCAATTTTCTGTGTTTTTCAAATTTTGTGTGTGCATTTGTAAATTTTGTGCGCATTTGTGTTTCCTGTGTGTGTATTTATGAATCATGTGTGTGTGCATGTATGAATCATGTGTGTGCATGTATGAATCCTGTGTGTGCATGTATGAATCCTGTGTGTGCATGTATGAATCATGTGTGTGTGCATGTATGAATCCTGCGTGTGCATACGTGAATGTAGTGTGTGCATTTCTCTGTATTGAGACTCTTTTAGCTCCATACTCCACCACAGGAGAAGGAGTTAAACAAGGTGAAAAGGAGACTGGAGTACCCCTTTAATGATTAACCTATTTCAACTTTGAAAAGAAATTAGTCAGTTATTAATTAGGAATAAATGAAGAATCAACAGTCATTAGAGTGTTGTTCGAATGATACTATCAAAAAGGGGATGACACTTTGAAAGATTAATTCATTCTTCTCCTGCATTTCTGTGAAATCCTATCCAGAGCTTTAGAAGTGGCTTATTCAATAACACACAAATAAAACAAGGCTTTTCACAGTATAATAGACTGATTGTACAGCCAAGACGGCAAACAGAGTTTAGCCTATTGGAAGTAGCACTCCAGAACAATACCTGTCTAGTTGAATGATTCACACAAGAGAAAAGTAAACAGACTTAAACAGAAATTGATTTAAATACTATTTAAAATAATTCCACATCTCGGTTTTTAGTTGATCTTGCTAGGCTAATCACACCAATAGACTAGTCCTAAACAGTAAACCTCACATAGGGACTTTTTTATTTTTACACTTTCAGCGTCAGGTAACATGAGACAACCGCTATGCTAACCGTTAGCTACTACTGCTGATGCTGCTCGTCATGGTAACTGAGTGAGTTAAAACTGAGGAGTGAAAACGCAATTCATCACAGAGTCAACATGTTTCCAAGCCAGGCCTTTTCGTTTGTCTTGGTAATCGAATACACACTTTGGGGTGTTTTTTTAAAGAGCAAAGTCAAGCCATTGTATAGTATATCTGTTCTGTAGACCAATGAACTGTGTACAGATGTGAATGTATGCTAGCAGGGTTATTACATACATTCCATGGAATTGGAAATACCATAGAGCTACAGGGGCACAAGCAATGTTATTTTGTTTGTTTTGGAAGAAAGGCATACAGTCGGGCCTTCAAGAAATTCATTAGCTTTATTTTCACCCATTTTTCTCCCCTCCCTATTCATCATTTCCAATTTCCCCTGACCATGCCTTGTCTGCAACTCCTGAGCACGTGCAGGCCGTCCAAATCACATTCGATATGGAAGACTTTACTGAGTACGTGACAGGATGGATTACACCATCTATACTTTCGCATTTGAACTCATAGTTAGAAGATAGCTAGGCACCCTAAGACAGGAGTGGATGTGGCGTTAGCTAGGCACCCTAAAGACAGGAGTGGATGTGAAGTTAACTAGGCACCCTAAGACAGGAGTGGATGTAGAGTTAGCTAGGCACCCTAAGACAGGAGTGGATGTGAAGGTAGCTAGGCACCCTAAAGACAGGAGTGGATGTGAAGTTGTCTAGGCACCCTAAGACAGGAGTGGATGTGAAGTTAGCTAGGCATCCTAAAGACAGGAGTGGATGTGAAGTTGGCTAGGCACCCTAAGACAGGAGTGGATGTGAAGTTGGCTAGGCACCCTAAGACAGG
>JACXGM010035612.1:0-11511 GCA_016801145.1 Umbra pygmaea | reverse complement strand
TATGCACTAACCCTATAGTATTAGGTTTTATGGATGTGTGGGGATATGCTTTATTTGCTTTGTGGTATGCTTATATGTATGGAACTGTTCCCACAGATTGTTTTTCTTTTGTTTTAAATCTTTGTTGTAAGCATTGTTGTGTATTTCATTGGGGATATTGAATTTTGACAGCTAATTTTTTTAAATGTATAAGTCTGTTAAAAACTTGTATGAAAGTGTTCTCTTAACTGAGTCGTGAGTGGGGCTGTTAGGTTTGTTTAGACTTTTCAGATCTAATCATATTAATTGAAGTCACATGTGGGGTCAGCTGATTGTAAGGCCTACATATATCCCTTTGTCAAATGTGTCTACCATTTGCCTGAAGAAGACACAGCAGGGACGAAACGTTGCCTTTGTATTAAATATGGGAGCCTAAAACAGTGTTGCAGACATTACAATTTTATTTATCTCATGTAAATACTTTTAACCATCTAAAAAGGTCATGTGTTTATTACCAATTAAAAAAGCTTAAAGGGGAACAATTATTAAATTCTATTATTTGTCTATGCTTGAAGGAATTTGGCAGTCAGCTCTCTCACTCAGGGTGAGCAGGGTCGAGCTAGCGTGAGTGATATGGCATAAGGTTATATATGTATGTGCTGATTTTCATGGAATAACTGTTATTTCATAAAGTTGTATCAAAGTTGTATCAAGCAGATTCATGTGAACAAACCCATATAACCATATGCCACACACTCGTGTTAGCTCAACAACAAAAAAATCATCAGAGGCATATGTATCTTACAGCTGAGCTTGTATTGCATCATTAAAAACATATAAAAACATATGAATATTAAACAACATCAGATAATTAGTGACATTAACTCTAAAATAAGAAACCAAAGTATATCAGTATGTGATTCCTTAACTCTCATTTTGACATAGATTTCAATTAGCTGCTTTTATCAAGAACCCAAAGCGCTTTACACAGTTAGGGGGAAACCCCACCTCATCCCCCACCAATGTGTAGCACCCACCTGGTCATATCTAGCCTAGTGTGGGCTGGATGATGGAAATGAGATATGGACTCCTTGGACATTATGGTTATTTCTCATGTTTATGTTGTGTTTCAGTTCCCCTTGTGTCCCTTCAGTGCATTACATGGTGTTTTAGTTCTTCCGGTTAGTTTGGCATGTTCCTTTAAGTTGTTCTTTTTCTGTGTTTCCCCTTATGTTAGCCACGCCTCTCTCCCTAGTCTGGGCTCATTATATAGTGGAGGTGAACGATCTAATCATACAAGGCTGTACGTAATCACTAATCAAGCCGATACAGAAGTTACCTGACTCCTAAACTAAACCAACCAGAAGACAGCCCAGACTTGGGAGAGAGGCGTGGCTAACATAAGGGGAAACACAGGAAAGAAAACATTTTATTTTATAGCACGTGGATGTCCGGGTGCATGTGCATTGCTTACCTGGGGTACACACGGCACCAGGATGCACTATGGGAAGAAGGCCAGCTGGCGGAGGCAGAGTGATGCTTTGGGCAATGTTCTGCTGGGAAATGTTGGGTAAAAATTGAATAGCTTCACTGTTATTGAGTCTATTGCTTCCAAAATCACTCCACACATCTAGGGCCTCCCTGTCAACTTACTACAACTGCTATTTCTTGAAAAGATTGCTCTGCCTATTTATTATACATTTTTATTGGAAAAATTTCAATAGCTTCACTGTTATTAGTCTATTTCTTCCAAAATTCCTCAACACATCTAGAGCCTCCCTATTAACTTACTACAACTGCTAATTATTGAAAAGATTGCTCTGCTTATGTATTATGTATATATATTGCGATATACAGTGCCTTGCGAAAGTATTTGGCCCCCTTGAACATTTTGACCTTTTGCCACATTTCAGGGTTCAAACATAAAGATATAAAACTGTAATTTTTTGTGAAGAAGCAACAACAGGTGGGACACAATCATGAATTGGAACAAAATTTATTGCATATTTCAAACTTTTTTAACAAATAAAAACTGACAAATTGGGCGAGCAAAATTATCCAGCCCCTTTACTTTCAGTGCAGCTAACTCTCTCCAGAAGTTCAGTGAGGATCTCTGAATGATCCAGTGTTGACCTAAATGACTAATGATGATAAATAGAGTCCACCTGTGTGTAATCAAGTCTCTGTATAAATGCACCTGCTCTGTGATAGTCTCAGAGGTCCGTTGAAAGTACAGAGAGCATCATGAAAAACAAGGAACACACCAGGCAGGTCCGAGATACTGTTGTGGAGAAGTTTAAAGCCGGATTTGGATACAGAAAGATTTCCCAAGGAGCACTGTGCAAGCAATAATATTGAAATGGAAGGAGTATCAGACCACTGCAAATCTACCAAGACCCGGCCGACCCTCTAAACTTTCAGCTCATACAAGGAGAAGACTGATCAGAGATGCAGCCAAGAGGCCCATTATCACTCTGGATGAACTGCAGAGATCTACAGCTGAGGTGGGCGAGTCTGTCCATAGGACAACAATCAGTTGTATACTGCACAAATCTGGCCTTTATGGAAGTGTGGCAAGAAGAAAGCCATTTCTGAAAGATATCCATAAAAAGTGTTGTTTAAAGTTTGCCACAAGCCACCTGGGAGACACACTAAACATGTGGAAGAAGGTGCTCTGGTCAGATGACACCAAAATCGAACTTTTTGGCAACAATGCAAACGTTATGTTTGGCGTAAAAGCAACACAGCTCATCACCCTGAACACACCATCTCCAGTGTCAAACATGGTGGTGGCAGCATCATGGTTTGGGCCTGCTTTTCTTCAGCAGGGATAGGGAAGATGGCTAAAATTGATGGGAAAATGGATGGAGCTAAATACAGGACCATTCTGGAAGAACCTGATTCTGAGTCTGCAAAAGACCTAAGACCGGGACAGAGATTTGTATTATTTGTTAAAAAAGTTTGAAATATCCAATAAATTTTATTCCACTTCATGATTGTGTCCCACTTGTTTTTGATTCTTTACAAAAAATACAGTTTCATATGTTTATGTTTGAAGCCTGAAATGTGGCAAAAGGTCGAAAAGTTCAAAGGGGCTGAATACTTTCGCAAGGCACTGTAAATTCAATAGCTTCACTGTGATTGAGTCTATTGCTTCCAATATAGGACCTCCCTATGAACACACTACAACCACTAACTATTGAAAATCTGGCTCTGTCTATTTATTATGCATTATTATTGTGATATAAATTCAATAGCATGTGATGTAGTCTACGTATTGACTGTGTGTGATATAGTCTATGTATATGCATGTGATGTAGTCTATGTATTGGGGTAAAAGAAGAAGAAAACGTACATCTCCTATTTGTCAGTTGGATTAATTAAATAACACGATGTTTTGAAAATGTTGGTAATGATAACAGAATGAAATACAATCATTAGTCCAATAATAGCTTTGGGTTGGGTCTTAGGTGTGATTTGTTTTACTAGCAGGTAAATATGTAGAAACAAGCATTCGCTCTGACACCATGTTATGTCCTCCAGTCCCAGTTTGTGCTATTTTCCTGTGTTATATACATATGTCTGTGGATATTCTGGGTTCTGCTCTGTGTCTGTGGGTGTATTTTCTGTCTGTCTGTTTCCTACAGGTGGTGTCTATCAGCAGACGAGTAGACAAGATGTGAGAATTCATTTGCTCTCAGCTGCTACCTGTTAGGCATGGTTTAAAAGCCCAAGTGTTTGGGAGATCATTCTCTCTGTTGGTGTGTAAGTTGTGAGATGTTTTTTGGAGTGTTGTGGTCATGGTTGAGAGCTTGTGGTGCATTATGTGCATTTAGTAATTAGAGTGATCGGTCTCGCTCTGGGTGACAGCCGTATGGTCTGTGTTTGGGGTTTTTGGTGTTGTAACATTCCGTGTGTGAGAGAGCTTGTTTGTGTGTTAATATATATTGTATGTTGTTAGGTAGACTGTTTGTTGACCATTGTTTTGTTTTCTTCCCAGGGGAAGGGGAACACACTTGGGAGTGTATAGGTTAGACCTGCACGCCGATATACATAACCGGTAAGGTAACTGCTGTCTCTACAAACACTAGGCTAAACCTGTGCGGACCACCCCCTGTATTTTGTTTAGGGTGCCTTGTTCTTGTGCCATATTATTTTAGTGTGTGTGTGTGTTGTAGATTAGGACAGGTAAGGTGTGGGCTTTGTGGTTTTGATTTCTTTACTTTGGTTCCATCCAGCCCCTTCTCCTAACCAATTTATATTTACTGTGTGGCTAAATAAATGCCTTGGTTTTGAATGGTAAAGTCAGTTGTCCTTACTCGCGCCCACAACTCCATACCTTTTTCACTGTCTACTGAGTGTTCTTGAGCAGCGGGTTGTTGGTCCCCTCCCTTTGGGGAGGTGTAAGTAATATAATAATAAAAAAATCTGAATTCCATTCTTTACTGAAATGTTAAGACCTGCCTAATTTTACATAGGTTTCATGAAAACATCACAATGAAATGTAGTCTATGTATTGGGGTAAAAGAAGAAGAAAATTTGAAAGCAGTGCACTCAAAAAATAATTTACAGTAAAATGTTTTTTTAAATTTGTATTTAATATATCATTTCATTGTTGAGTTACCATTTAAGTAGGAGTTGTAAAGTCACCTTTATTTATAAACCATAGAGTCATGCTTTATTTTTGTTCAACAATCTAACACATTTTCATTTCTTCTACATGGAGGAGCTCCAGGCAGACCTTGTCATGCAAGTGATGAAGAATGCCATCATCAGTGATGAGGGTCCAACTATTGTAATCGATGGAACCAAGATCCTGTACTTTGCCAACATTGTGTTGGATGAACTCAAATACTTGTGTTCATGTTGACACTTATTAAAATTTTTTGACTAATGTTTATTTTTTATAGAGTGTATCAAACAAACAAGGTACATATTTGACATTTATTGAAGAGGGATCAATTACTGTACATACAACTTTTGGTTTAACTCTGATACATTTTTGGAGCATTGCAGTCCTTTTACAACCGAAAATACAACCACAATCGCAATTAAAAAGTTACCTCCTTCTCACAGGTTTATGATGGATCATGTCAACACTTGTCAACAAATATACATTTACATAAAATAACAATACGTTTTACTAATCCAGAAAGCATAGTAGCCTGGAGCTTAAGAGCCTGGTGTTCTTCTCTGTGGATAAGTAATTCAGAACAAAATAAGAAATGCCTATTGTCAATGGATGTATTTGAGAACATGGAAATTACTGCAGAGCTGCTAGCTGATGGATTTACAAATCACCTTGCATCATCTTGTTATTATTAATTAAGGGTCATTTAGTCACAATTTTATGTATCATACATGGGTATTTTTTATTTTCTCAAATACAGCTATTATAACCAATATCTCTGAAAAAACATGTTAACTTCTAATGCCAGTTTATGCCTCTCAACTAAAAATATATATATTTCTTACATTCCCTTTTAAACCCACTTTATGAAAATACAAAAGTTTGTATTTTAAAATGTGTTCCCTGTATTAGTATTCCTAAAATAATACACAAGTAAAAATAACTTAAGCTATGAAGTTTTCATGTTAAGTACTTTAGTAGTTAATGACTAGTACTTAGTTCTTCTTAGAAAATAACTTGATGAGCAACACATGTTTTAGTAATGTCAAAAGATCTAAACCTGAAACAATGAATGTGTACATGGTCATTTATTATTATTATCATGTTGTATGTTAATATGACTTATCCTTCAGTTTTGAGTCAATTCCACATGAACAATAAGACTAAACATTGACTTTGATTTTGACTTACTGTACATATTTTAATGAAATATAACTTTGGGTTTATAGTGTCAGCTTGAAATAATTTAAGAAGATAAGATCTGTTACTTTCAAGTTCTTTTGTAGCTAGCTCATACCAGACAATTGTGTAGTCATGACCTGGTCTCTACATGACATCTCCACAGCCAGCTCAGCAGGTGAATTGGTCAGGCATTCTCTGAAGCTTGCTGTGCCAATCAGCACGGTTTATGAGTCAGACTGCCTCTTAACCTGCCCCAGGGAGTCACTAACCTACTTTACCCCAAGGAAGAGTCCCGTTTCAGACAGTGCTCTGCCCAATGGAATGGACGGCATTTATGGAAACATCCCATTTACAGCCAACAGTCACACAACAGGTTGTAGTGGCACTTTAGTCCTTTGGCATGCTAGGCTACTGAGGAGCAAAAGGATGATTTCTGCCACCTTTAAAGAAATAATTTCCTGTGAACATAGGCAAAACATGTCATTGTGTGTCACAATGATGGGTTACATGAAAGCGTTAAAGTTTGACGCAAACCTTAACACAACAAGGTATACAGTATCCAGCATTTGTAATGTCACCACAGGGGCTAACATGTACAATGTGTCACCATGGGAATTTACAGACAAGATATAATTCAAGTGAAACAGGTGTTACTCCCATCAAAAGAAAAAAAAATCCATCTTGACACTGGTCTTTTTCACAAGATTCTATCTGATGTTTAAATGTGAGATTCTCGTCTAACAAGAATCTCAAATCTCTTCCAGATACTCTTACAGAAGAATAACCCCTTGTCATTGTTTCCCCTGTGTAGTGACTACACTTAGACTAGTCTGAGGTTTCAAATGAAAACCAGCAGCTTCAGCTGACAGTGCTAAGCCTGTTCATTAAAGGCACACTGCACTTAATCACTGGCCATATTAAATGTTGCTGCATAACAAACAGCTGTCATCAGCTGTCATGAGCATGAAAATCTAAATTTGCATAGGTGTCAATCCAACCCTCAGACATATCTTATTTCCTGGTCATCTTCAGGCTCTTCATTTTCTGTCTCTAAACCAAGAATGCTGTGGCGAATCATTTGCCAGTGCACAATAGATTTCCTGTTTTCAGTTTTTGATGCGTCTGTGTTCTCCGTCCTCCCAAACTCTTTGCACTGATCATCATCTTTAGAGAAGGCGTCGATGAAGCGACTCATCTTTTGCAACACTGGGTCGTTGCGATCCTCAACACTGCAAAAACACAGAGTGTGATGTGGAGGGAGAAATACATCTATAACAGAGAGTACAGCAGCAAGACAGTTGGAATTGATGAGTGTTGTTGTCTTACCGTAGATACCATCGATCCCCTAGGCCATAGAGCAGACCACACACCCCCAGACGGGGCCACAAGCAGCGAGGCAGTCTCCTCTCCAACATCAGCGTGGTGGCCACCACCTACACAGAACCAGAGGTCTAAGGGATTATGGCACTACTTTTACACACTGATCATAGTTTTAAGCGGTATTATGTCTCGGAGCGTGTGCATAAACCAGTGTTTTAAGGTTGCAGACCTGTGTCCGCCACAGCTCGTCCCTCTCCTGGGCTACCCGCCACTGGGTGTCACTCATCATCGCAATGAGCACATTAATCAGCAGTAAATACGAGACCACAGAAAAGGTGCAGTGTAGCACATGGACAACAGGGGGTGTCATGATGGTGTGGTCCACTGGCAGATCGATGAGCCCCACGCTGAGCTCAAACAGAGAGAACAGAGTGATGGGGTAGGAGTAGTAGGAAGGGAGGGACCCTGGTTCCTGTGTCATGTACACCATCCACAGGGCTGGGACGAGGAGAGAGAGAAAATGTGGTTTGAATGTAGTTGTCAGAAATTTGCTCATTTAAACCAGCAATATTTCCTGATGCTGTTTCTCTTTGACAAAATGTACTTACAGGTGGAAAACCCTATGAGCATGATGAAGCTCAGCCACATGAACTTAGTTAGGTCTCCAAATATAATCTAGGAGGATATGATGCAAAACAACAGTGAGTATAATCAGCAAAATATAATAATTTTACAGTGACTCTCTGACATGCTGTGTGAATACCTGTGGGTATGCATACCTTTTGTATCATTATAACATACGGCCCCAGCATCTGAAAACCTCGGGCAAAGAACATGACGTTACTCCAGGCAAGAACCAGGCATACAGCCATGAGCTCCATTTCCCTTTGTATCTCACTGACTCTGAACCCACACAGCAGTATCACCAGGCAGGCAAAGCTAATACTATAGAGGAAACAGTTTATTACATAGGTTATACAGGATACATAGACATTATAAGGAGACATACATAGATATAACACGTACAATCACTGAAGAGGCATAAGCAATGTTTAGGTAGAAACACAGGTTATTAAAGGTTATAAAGGCAACATAGTGATGCCATAGCACAACAAAAGCCAGGAATAGCCAATTCTGGGAGCAAAATATAGGTTAGAACACAGATTTGAACTTCTACATATGCAGAAAGCACAAATATTTACATACAGAATGACATGGAATGGTCCTCCCAGAGCCGTCTGGCCAAAGTATTTCTTGGCTCCAACTCTTAGCATATCTGGTATCTGAAGGATTAGGAATGACATAGATTATTGTGACAACAAGTAATGTAATCTAATATGCACTTTAGAGATGTGATATGTAAAACTACACGGTATTGAAGGTTTTACCTCCAGTAAGAGAATAACCACGGCTCCAATGACACTGATAATCTCTCCTACCAGACGCAGCTTGTCCTCATAGGTCACATAACTCTCCTATAGAGACAGACATCAGACACATTGGATTATAAATGGTTAATTGAAGCACTCAGACAGCGGTTTGTACACAGCCTGATATTTTTAAAGAGACCTTCATGTCTTCCTCACCGATAGCGATTTCTGCACGCGGATGGTTTTGTCCCTATCAGAAACAGTGTAATTCTCTGGAGCGTCCATTAGAGGGCGGTTCATACAGCACAGCGTGAAGGTCCCAATGTAGAGTAAGTACAGCAGCAGTAAAAACCTGTCCAAACACAACAGCAATATAATAAGAACATGACTAAAGTATAATTACATACTGATGTGTGAGTAAATACATTATATGGTTACCTAAAGTAGTGTTTTCCATAGAGGTTCCACTTTAGACTGACCAACTGCTTAACTGGAGTCACATCCAATATTCTCCTGGCCTGAGGAAGAAGATCATCATCATCATCATCACCCATTTAAATAATTTTTACATCAGCAGTTGAAACAATGTGGTTCTACAGATACCCAAGTGCAGGCAGATCAGCATATCAATATCATGGTTATGAATTGTATTGTGTCTCTGTCTGTACCAGTGGAGGCCTGTGACCTATCATTTAGAAGTATGGGCTCAAATTTAGGGGCAGCCCCCCCTCAAATATTCACTGGCCCCCCACTGGCCCCCACTCCAACAATGTTTTTTTTCATTAATTATTTTTAACTTTATTTTAACAACTGATAACTATACCTGTATTAGTTTATGCACATCAGATATTTAGTAAAATTAACTGTAAAATAACTGTAGCATCTGTCCACTCATCCTGCCCGGCCTACCGCTATTCCTCCCTGGAGTATTAGGGACTTGTGGTGGTGTCTAGCTATACTCTATGCTGCCTGATTGCGCACACAGGTGCGTTTGGGCACAGCTGGGTTACGTTTGTAATCAATGGGGTAGTTAAACCTTGTGTTCCTGAGTTATCCTTGTCGGTTATTGTTTTGCATACAGTCCCTATGCTTCACGTTGTTCTATATGTTTCGTGAAATAAATATCATTGTTATTCCACACCTGCCTCCTACGCTGTTTTCAACTGTCACAATAACAAACCGAAGTATATCAGTATGCGATTCCTTAACTCTTATATTGAATAGTTATCAACCAGCTTACATGTGTGGTGGCCTGGAGAAACCCTTCACACTCTCTGAATACAAACTCTCCAGAATACAATTCTGTTTGAATCACTCATACATCTTTATCACAACTGAAGTTACATAATTTTAAAGTTGATACGAGTCTGTTTTATTTCAATTCAATTGTGATGCATGAGGGAAACACCAACACTCAGCTTGATTGTTAAAATTGTTAAAATAAATGTAAAAAGTTCCCCAAAAACAATTGGCATTGCGATTACGGGTACCAAGCACAAGGCTAGCATCCGATTTGGCAAAGTGAAGTAAATAGGAAGTGCCTTATACCTGCATTCTATTTGAATTCCAGCTGGCGGCGGCACATGTGGTTGCAAAAGAGGTCGGTTTCTGTAGAAACCTATGAGAAAGTCAGCCACTTCTCAATTGATTAATTACCTCAGTAAACATTTTCATGATGAGTTTATGGTCTCAATCGCTAGTTTTAAGTCTTCTGCAATACAGAATGATGTTCATTTTTTTAATCATGGTCTCATTGATTTTACAACCGGCGATAAAGCAGGGGGTGTTTTAGGGAGTGGCTATGATGTGATTGACGTTGACTGTGCCAGTGAAAGTGTGTAACGTAACTTAGAGCGTAAGCAACATTACCAACTCTCAGTTAACGTCAGATACCGCCTCTCGTCTAAAATCGTTACATCCGCAACCAAGATGGCTGCGCTCATAACGGCAAACTTGATGACTCAAATCACATCTTCACAAACCAATGGGGGACATCACACATGTTACGTCCAGTACTATTTATGGTCTATATGGTAACAACAGTTAACAAAACATATGTTAAAAACCTATAGAGAAACAATAAAATACATTTTTAGTTTCAAGAAAGGATATCTAGCTGATCCTGTAACTAGCTAGCCAACTGTTTCTGTTTACCCAAGCATTAAAATGGCACATCACACCATAGACCTGGACTAAACGCACATACCTTCCAGTAGTTGGCTGATGAAATAAAAACATGTAGCAAAGCAAAGTACAGTAGGTGGCTTGTCTGAATTCTAAATATCTATCTCCAATAACAAATGTATAGCCTATTAATTTAATGATAAGTTAGGTTAGTAATTTAGCAAGTGTGCTAAAGTTGTGTGCTAGCTTACATGTTTGATCCACTACATCAGCAATGCTCTCCATATCTATCCGATGTGGATTTAGCGGTCACTGTCAATTGATTCGTAATAGACCACTTGTGCAGTAATTAATTAATTTAGGTAAATCAGCTATTGGTAAAATCTACCATATTAATAACAATTAAACTGTCAACAAACTGATACTTTCCTATCTAATAAGGCAGTTATTGTTGCTTGATTGAATTTCTAGTTCAAGTTCAACTAGGACGGAATAGAACTTGAAGATGTGAGGAGGGGCTTGTTACTGTCAGAGTCAGAGCCTCTCGCTTCCAACAAAGACAGATACTGTACAAGTTACACCATATATATTGCTGCTTAAAATATAATCACATCTGACATTACTGTAACGATGTTTATATATTTTATCTTCTTGGATTTCTTGCCAGCTATAACTGATAAGCCCAGTGCAGCATGGGCAGAACCCTCTTTTAAAAATAGGACTGTACTTTTCTGTGGCGTATATGGAAAGGAAATAGTCTTTTTCATAACCATGTTTTGAATGGAAATGTCAGTTTAACTACTAGGCTACATTAATATCTTCTCAACAAGTTATTTTTACATTTAAAATGGCCTGACTTCAATGATCGGTTGTTTGGGTCTGCTGCAGCACTTAAAAGAGGCTGAA
>JACXGM010035611.1:0-11623 GCA_016801145.1 Umbra pygmaea | reverse complement strand
CTAACCACCCTGAGAGAGGGCTGAGTATAGTCCACACTGTGTATTCCATGTAACTAACCACCCTGAGAGAGGGCTAAGTATAGTCCACACTGTGTATTCCATGTAACTAACCACCCTGAGAGAGGGCTGAGTATAGTCCATACTGTGTATTCCATGTAACTAACCACCCTGAGAGAGGGCTGAGTGTAGTCCACACTGTGTATACCATGTAACTAACCACCCTGAGAGAAGGCTGAGTATAGTCCACACTAGGGGTGGAATGGTACACAGAAGTCACCGTTCGGTTCATACCTCGGTTCAGACATGGCCGTGGTGCTGAAACCACCTGTTGTGGCTTTACATCACTTCTTGGGAGTTTGTCAGTTTCGCTCCCTCAAAACATGCGACATCTGTGGCATTGTCCTGTGACATTCCTTAAGGAATGTGCTGTAACATTCCTGTGGCATTCCTTATTTTCTTCCCTCTCAATTGGACTTGTTAAACTTTTCCCATTAAATCTGCCACGTCAGCAGCTCCATAACCCAGCCTCGGCAGATGCGGGATGGTGAAGGGCGCTCACAGTTAATCTAAACACACGTCGCCGAGCCGGCCGATTCTTTTCACACTTCTCATCCAACACAAAAGCCTTTAGTCAGGCTTCCTGCAGCGCTATGCCAATTTACACTGCCTCATGCTGGAGGTCCAAGCAAAGTCAGAGAAACCCTTGTCAGGCTCAAACCACTGACTATTATGGGGTAAATTGTCCCGCAAGACAGCGACTTAGCCCACTACACTACGTGACCCCCCTGTCAAAATATTGGAAGTCTGGAACCCATAGACATCACCAGATGCTGGGTTCCTTCCCTGGTGATGCTCTGCCAGGCCTTTACCACAGCTGTCTTCAGTTCCTGTTTTTGTGTTGGGGTGGTTTGCATCCAGTAAGTGAAATGCATGTTCAATAGTATTCAGGTCATGTGATTGACCTGGCCATTGCAAAACAGTCCACTTCTTTGCCTTAGAATAATGTTTTTTTTATTGCAGTATTCTTCAGGTCATTGTGCATCTGCACTGTGAAGCACTGTCCAATGGGTTTTACAGCATTTGTCTGAGCAGAGAATATTGGCCTAAACACTTCAGAATTCATCCTGCTGCTTTTGTTAGCTGTCACATCATCAATGAATACAAGGGAGCCAGTTCTATTTTCAGCCATACATGCACATGCCATCCCACTACCTCACAGATGACGTGATATGCTTTGGATCATGAGTGGTTTCTTTCATTTTCCATACAGTTCTCTTCTCCTCATCTGGTACAAGTTGATCTTTGTCTCATCTGTCCATAGGATGTTGTTCCAGAACTGTACAGGTTTTTCTTTTAGAGTTTTTTTGGCTAACTAATCTGGTCTTTTTGTTTTTGAGGTTTACCAATGGTTTACAGCATGTGATAAATATTGATTGTGTGAACAATCAGGGAAACACTGACATACAAACAGCGGGACTGGAGATAAATTGACCTAGTAGGCACAAATTATAGAGCTTAACAAAAATATTTATTGTTTACAGGGCGCTTTGTCGTTGGCATAAAGAAACAAATCCTAGCCCCAAGGGGAACCAAAATGAACAAAACTCTATTTTCAAACAATAACTACTAGCCGAGTTTCTTTCGTGCTCCTCGAGCGTGTCCTACTTCTCCCTATTTTATCCTTTAGCTCCCTGCCCCCTATTCTCTGATTTGCAGCCCCTGTGCATCTCCGAAGGTGTGGCCAGTCACCAGCTTCTGGATGTCAGCCTTGGTCTATCGGCACCCCCTAGTGGCCACCGGCTCACAATTGTTGACTTTGACACGACACAGATACGTCTGACAGAGCAGACAATTTTACAATCACTTTTGCTGTAATTCCTACACTGTTCACTTAATTTTGATATTTTAATAATTTTGGAATGTAAATACTCTAAAATAATATCTATTTTTTTAATTTCAACTCCAATATGCTGTGGGAAACAGATGAAATAACAATAATTTAGTCTATGTCCAAATACTTATGGACCTGGCTGTATAGACAAATAGAGCAGTGGTTCCACAACCCTCTCCTAGAGGACCATTAGCTGTGCCAAAGTTTAGCTGTAGCCCTCAAAATTCACCAGAATCGCTAACAAGGACTTGTTAATTAGTAGACAAGTTGAATCGATGTGATAGCTCAGAGGTAGTTCAAACACAAGGACTGGCTGGTGGTCCTCCAGGAAAGGGTTGGGAACCACTGCAATACACAATATTTTCTATGATATCCAAATGCTTTTTATCATTTTGGATGTTAAATCTACAACATTTTAGTCCTTATACAAGTATTTTTAAATTATATTTGTAATTTCTCCTAATTTGGATATATGCTTGTTTCTCACAACGTTAAGAAACTTCATTTTGGTATTTAATTTATTTTGCAGTTACCTACAGCCTCGAGAAAGGTTTTGTTGCTGATGTGGCAGATCCATTTTAAGTTGCTTACCCTGATAATGACTAAGAAAATAATGTATAAACTAATTCTGTATTATTCATTCACAGTCATTGTTTTCACAAAGCCATTACAAACTATTCTAACACAATTAGAAATTACTATGAATTGATCATGGTCGCTCACACTTGCTGTAAAATATCAACATTTATTTACCATTGCATACTTTTTACATAAAAAATACTGTTGCTAGAAACATATACGTTACCTATTGCAGTGGATAATTATGGGGGTGTTGTATGAATTACTCACTTGATATCATGTCAGAAAGTAGTATACGTTCTTAAGTGTGTTAATCAGTCTAAATATAAATCTGTCTGTTCTTCTCATGAGCATAGGTTTCCAACCACAATCATAGTCACAGATTCACCCACACCCCAGCTCACAAGACTGTTGATGTGAAAGAAAGCAAACATTCAGGAAGTTGTTTTGAACAAAAGAAGACACACTTACTACACTGAATGGCATTAAAATGTAAAGGAAGCTCATTGTGAAAAGAGACACATTAAAAGCAATAAGTAAGTACTGAACCACCTGATATGATAACCTGTGCTATGATTTTAAATGCCTTTGGTTACTAAATGCTTGAAGGAGAATGGGGTGATATTGAGTTTATAAACATTTGTCACAATGCTGTACAAAGAGGCTCCAATCAGGCCACTGACATTTACTTTTGAAGCAGAGATTGTAAAATACTGAGATTGTAAAAATAATTGTATTTTTATTTTACTGTGAACTGTAGAGGTATTTATAAAATAATTTATTTACTCAAAATGTTTTCCCAACTCTATATCAATTGTGATCAACTATGTTTCTATAAATTGGGATTGATGCTTAGTCAATGCATATACTGATGTTGTTTACTGTACTTTTAAGTATACACTCTAAAAACAAAAGGTTCTAAATAGCACTAAAAGTGGTTCATGGCTTGTTATCATAGGGAAACCACTTCAAGTGCTATATAGCACATATCTTTAAAAATGGTGCCATGTAGAACCATAAGAGGTGCCATATAGCACCTTAAGCACCTCATAGAACCGCGGAAGAACTTTGGGGTGGTTAAGGTGTTATATTGAACCTCTTATGGTTCTACATAGCACCATTTTTAAAGATAGGTGCTATATAGCACTTAAAGTGGTTCCCCTATGATAACAAGCCATGAACCACTTTTAGTGCTATTTAGAACCTTTTGTTTTTAGAGTGTACATAAAGTCAGTTATTTGTTAAAATTCATAACATCCATCTGGTCAGTCTAATTGCTGTCTCAGCAGTGCTAGAGACACTGGTTCAATAACCCCAATGGTCAGCGAGGTAAAGCTTTTAGAGCTCTGTTTCTCTGCTACTCCCCAGGGATGGGCTCTAACTAGTTTTCTGCATCCAGTTCTCTTCTTCAGCTCATCCCCCATTGCTCAGTCGTGGTACGGTTTAGAAGGACCTGCCCGCTTTTGTATGTATGGAGGATAAATTGCCTTGGAGTTATAGATTTAAGACTTGTATCTAATGTAGGAATGATGGACAAAGACACAAGAGAAAATGTGATCCGGCAGATCGATCTGTGAAATTATCTTTGTACTTGAATAGAAGGAATCAGATCATCTTTGTAAGTACAACAATATGTTTGTTCGATTTAATTTCATATCCTTGTTTAAATAACTGATTCATCAGTAGGTGATGGCATTGTATTTGCTATTTTTCAGCTATGTGTGAATATTTCAGTTTTTTCATTGTTTCAAGGCAGCGTTTCAGATGTTGAGGAGGAAACTCTTTAAAATACTAGTTAGCTTTAGCTTGCAAAACTACATACTGTATATAAAATAATACTTAGTTGTTCCTCTAACTCTGGGGAAGTTGATGAAAGGATTATCTACCAAAATCCCAAGCTTTGCCCTTAGTGGAATTGTAGAACAGTTTGAAACTGTAGACACTGAGTGGCATCAACATTTCCAGGGGATGTTAACAGGGGTACTAGGACTAGTTTTGAGGGTCTTCACTGCTGTCATTAGTCTTCTTGACTGCATTGATAAAATCTAAATATTTCACTGTTGGTTATGTACAAAGGTTAATAGCAATACATACACTCACCAGCCACTTCATTAGGTACACTTTGCTAGTACTGGGTTGGACCTGCTTTTGCCTTAATTCTCCTTGGTACAGATTCAACAAGGTGCTGGAAACATTACATTACAGAGATCTTGGTCCATATTGACATTATTGCATTACATATTTGCTCCAGATTGGTCGGCTACATATCCATGATGTGAATCACATTACAAACGTGCTTGATTGGGTTGAGATCTGGTGACTGTGGAGACCAATTGAGTACAGTGAACTCCTTGTCATGTTCAAGAAACCAGTTTGAGATGATGTGAGGTTTGTGACATGGTGTATTATCCTGCTGGAAGGTGTCATTAGAAGATGTCATAAAGGGTCAGATATGGTCAGCAACAATACTAAGATAGGCTGTAGCATTTAACAATGCTGAATTGGTACTAGGGTGCCCAAAGTGCCAAGAAAATATCCACCACACCATTACACCACCACCAGCCTGAACTGCTGATACAAGGCCGGATAGATCCATGCTTTCATGTTGTTTACATCAAATTGTGACCCTACCAACTGAATATTGCATCAGAAATCAAGAATCGTCAGGCTATGCAACATTTTTCCAATCTTCTGTTGTCTAATTCTAGTGGCACCATGCAAAATGTAGCCTTAGTTTCCTGTTCTTAGCTAAGAAGAGTGCCACCCAGTGTGGTATTCTACTGCTGTAGCCCATCTGCTCCAAGTTTCAATGTGTTGTGCATTCAGAGATGGTTTTTAGAATACTTTGCTCCCTGGATATTTTTTGGACCATTCTTTGTGAAACCTAGAGATGATTGGGCGGGAATATCCCAGTAGATCAGCACTTTCTGAAATACTCCAACCAGCCTGTCTGGCACCAACAACCATGCCACATTTAAAGTCACTTAAATAAATGTTTTCCCCCAGTCCGATGCTGGTTTTGAACTTTAGCAGATCATCTAGACCTGGGGCCTCATTTATAAACGTTGCGTACGCAATAATTGGGATTTAAAAAAAGCAAACTTGACGGGAAAATGTCCTTTACGACAACTCTGACCCATACGCACGCACAAAACAGGTGAAATGCGAAATGGCGACACCGTCGGCAGATGGATGAAACACGTAGGCTTCTGTAGATCTGTCTGAAAGTGTAGAGCGTTGTTTAAACGAAATCAAAATACTGCCTTTCATTAATAATATGAAGATGTCACAAAGCCATGCTTACAATTATCAGCCTGCAGTGAAAAACAAACAAAATAAAACAAGATTGTAACGTAAATGCAAATGAAGCACATATTGCACATATTTGCAAGAAGAACACTCAAATATTATCTGTAATATTGGCATGTTACGTAATCATCCTCATAAATAATATGGTAAACAGAACAAAATCATGTTTAAAACTGATATTCTTGTCAATGTCTCTCTCTGGCGGTTAAATAAATAGATGAGGATAGATAGATAATAAATAGATAGTATTTATTGTCCATTGGGGAATATTGTTTTCATAGTATAACTGTCGTAATCAGATACAGAAACATAGTGTTCATCTATATGCATTTAGTTCTTTTCATTTTTAAATGAGTTTCATCATGACGCATGTCTTAACCATTTTGAAATAGGCAATAAATTCCATTTGTGCAGAACTATTTTCCATTTACAATTAGATTAATACCGAACTCTGTAGATTTTCAGATACAATCAAATTGATGGTTAAAAAAAGCCATGCCATCACAATGCGTAATGACGCACAATAGCTGATCTGTTAGAATATAATAATAATAATAGCCTAATAATGCATATTATTTATGGGCGCCTTTCACAACACTAATAACAGGATTTCTGGCGACTGGCACTTTCCAGATGGAACGGACTGGCAGGTCAGGGATATCTCAGCCAACCCTTAGCCGGGTTATGCCAGGCATGTTAGTCGGTATAATAGGCTTGTCGCATAATTACATTAAGTTTCCGTACACGGCGGGTGAACAGTCAAACAAAAAGGCACAATTTGTCCGGTTTCCCAAATGTAATCGTTGCTATTGACTGCACTCATGTTGCCATAAGGACAATGAATGAGAATGCATTCATTAATCGAAAGCATTTGCATTCCACCAATGTCAAAATAATTTGGGATGCAGACATGTTGCTATAATGTAGCCAATTTCCCCCCACCCGTGGCAGACACACTTTCGCGATGAAGCGCTAGACGCTTTGACATCGATATCTGACTACTTTATATTTCGGCCACGGTCCGACTTTCTTACAGCGTCTGCAAGCTTTTGCCACTCCAACGCCTTTTTGCCATTGGTAATAGGCATACTGTGCCCTTCAAACAACATTTTCCTCCTCTTTTCCACCTCGCCAATAATATTTTCTACTTCACATTGAGTGAAGTGTTTTTTTTTGGTTTTTATCCATGTTTCCCATGCCTTCTCAATGAATGAATATTAATTTTGGGGCGTTTCACTGACTATTTATGGGCAAATAAGGGCGTGACATGTAGCCGCAAAAGCTTTGCTACATATTAGAGTTGATTGTGATTTATAAAGGGAAAAAGGCGTAGGACATGCGTGCGCATGCTTTTATAAATCTGAATATTTCTTTGCGTATGCATGTCCTATATTTCGTCCGTACGCCACTTCTGACGTAAATCCACCGCAAAGTTTTATAAATGAGGCCCCAGGTCTACATGCTTAAATAACTTGACTTGTTGTCATATGCTGTGCTAAACTTCACTTTGCTTTTTGGGGTGCTAAAATTAACAGAGACAGATGCAAGGAGACTTTCAAAATAAACGTTAGTTTAATGACAAAACATACTTGAGGAGCAAAACAGTATTTATTCCAACATATAGACTCAAAACACACAGACTGACAATACATAAATGAACGACGGCTACCTGCTTAAATTAATTAACTAAAATATACCACTAATTACAAATGACAGGCAGCTGGGAACTTAATTGAGGATATTTGATTGGATAGAGGAAGCATGTGATCTAAAGTGGGAAATCACCAATGAAAAGGACACGAGGGAGAAAAAACACACAAGGGAGCTACTCAAATAAAGATGTCTGATCCCATAAGGCGAACATGACACTTGCTGCCATGTGATTGGCTGTTCAGATATTTGCAAAAAGGCAGTTGCACAGATTGAGCCAATGAAGTGTATATTTATTCACTTTAACAGCGAATATCATTAAGACCATATTCTCTTTAGCAAGTCCTGCATATTACAGTTGCATACTTAAATGGCACGTAGGAAGCACATCAGGTACCGTAATACAAATATAATATGGAAACATGGCTGGATTTGTTTTAGTAACCTACGTGGGATCCAGGGTTGGTTCAATTGGTAGAGCAGGAAGTTTGCAAGGCCATTGTTGTCAAACCACGGAGATTAGAAGGCTCCTTGCTACAGCAATGAGAATAAGTGAAATGGGCCCACCATTGTGTTTAACAGATTTTCTTCTATTCATAGATCTACGGTACCACTGATTTCATTCTCTCATATAATGTGTTGGTGCACGCTGTGTTCCATCTTTCTCTGCATATTTCAACCTCCATCACACAAACATCACAACCAACAATTAAATATTTTTAATAAATTTCCACAAGAGAACCACACTATGGAAGCCCAATGGGCTTCCATACTACACCACATATTTAAATTTGAAACTTGGCATTACGTTGAGAATTATCCTTCAAGTGCTGCAGATCGAAAAGGGTGTGGTTTTGTTTTCGTGTTGAGAGGGGTTGGTGATCTCATGACTCATTTCAGAAAATAGCTTTTGCTGTCTGTCTGACAGGAACAAGACATTTTGTGCCCCGATGACATGGTCCAGCAGCTAGAGTCAAGCTGAGGATCCCTAAAGTATATTGAATGACATTAAGGAGTACACATCAATAATGCATAAACATTACTGTATGTCTTAGAGGAATCAGAGTGTTGGTTCACATGCAGCACACTGTTTTACAGTATATGTAGTGCCATGCAAATGGATGAGGGCCACATGACATACATAATTCTGTGCACTGTTTGTATTATTTTTTTAGAGTGCTGTAGTCCATTATAACATATGTATTATTTAATTAAATTTTTTATTATGTGGTTTAATCAACTGTAATTTAAGTATTGATGAACATTAGATGCATCTAGATTAGAAATGCTGCCAAATGAAGAGGATTTGATCTTCTTCCTGCTGGTTCGTGTGATGTTCCGCTTATGTTGTTTAAAATAGGAGCTATTTTCAAACCGTTCCTCTTTTCTATGGCATCCACAGGGAAATAATCTTTAAAACATAGTTTCACAAGGCATCCTAAATTACGTAATTAATGAATGAATTTATTAATTTATAATTTTTGATACCATGACATTTTGTATTAGCAATGTGAGAAAACAAACAAAACAGAGTTAAGCATGTCATGTGGAAGTGCTAATAAATAACCAGCTTTGTTTGCCATCTGTGGTTGACAAATCACATGTCTTAAGATACCAACGTTTCAGAGAATAAAGAAATCAATATGACCCTTAAATAACTGGAAGAATTTTGTTTTTGGTCGTACACTGACCTTCTTTTATATCCATGTTTTTAAGTGGAATTGGTTTATGTTCGTGTTATATAGTATACCGTACATGGGTTTGAGATTCTTATGTTTCATCAGGTAAATGGTACGGTGTCACATATTAGTTGAGGGATTTTTCTTCCAGAACCTTTAGTTTAGGACAAAAGCTTTTTTGTTGTCTATTTTCCTGTGCTTTGAATTTGAGATGACACTATCATTCGGAGGTTAGTTTGTAGATTGTACGTTTTAATTTAAGATATATTTAATAAAGATTTAAGATTTACTGAATATATTTTTCATAATCCACACTTTTAGGGTACAAAACATAATTGGACAGCTTAACAGTATGTACAATAAGTCCTGTAGACTTGAAGTGTGTCTGTATTTCCTAGTTCTACTCTTCCAGGCCTGTACTGCAGTCATATTTACTTCTTGTTTCAGGGCCTTTGTTACTTCAATCATTACTTTACAATGTGAAAAGAAAGCTCAGTAGGATACAGGACAAATGATTGCCTTGATCATTCAGGAACACATATTGACCCTGAACTGGTTTCAGTGTTTTTGCGTTTGCAGTCATTGTCCTGCTGTATTATAAAGAACTTATAGGCATTAAAATGTATCTTAACAGATAGTATGTTTTGATCAACTTCCATCAAAAAAACACCTCAACCATATTTCACAAATAAGGAGGGATTCCAGTTCCTTATTTTTCTCCACATTTCCTCTTGCCATCACTTTGGTACATTGTTTTGCCCAGTGTTTTGAGGCTAACTACTGTTTTTGCACATCTGTATTTCAGTAAGTGAAATCTCCTGTGAATGGTAGTGGCTGACACATCCTTGCTTACCTACTGGAGAGTATTCTTGATCTTTTTCGACAATATTTAAATTGAATTTTTTACCACTTCCTTCAATTCCCCCTAACCATGCTTGTCGACAGCTCCACAACCGCTTGGACAGATGCGAGATGGTGAAAGGTGCTCACATGGTTCCTCCAACCACATGTTGCCGAGCCGTCCGATTGTAATCACATTGCTTGTCCAACATGGAAGCCTTTAGTCAGCTCATGCATAGTAGGATTACATGTTTACCATCTACAGAGTTGCAATCAAAATATTTATCCACCATTGCAAATCAGGTTTATTGTCAAAGTTTACAGACTTTCAGCTGTTTGCAATCAACAAATTAAACAAAAGCAATTGAAATAGCTAAGCAGAACAAATAAATCAAATGGTTTTCGCAAATTCAACTGCAAATGCAACTTATGCTGACTTCTCCAGAGTTATTCAACCCGATTTATTATTATTATTCAATCGCCGTATCTATCCTATATCCTGTGTGGCACTGTTCCAATTTGTGCGGTCTCGTCCTAGTTAATAAGTCTAGGATAGCCATAGAGCAGAGGTGGGCAAACTACGGCCTGCGGGCCAGATGCGGCCTGCCGGGTCCTTTGATCTGGCCCTCGAGGCGTTTTCACCCTCCACTCTAGAGTGTCAAGCGTGATTGTATCGCGATTATCCCGCAAACCGTATACGCTAGCAACTAAGGCTTGGTAACGTTGGAAAGATGAAGATTAGCCGAAAAGAATGAGTGTTGATTCATCCATGTGGGTTTATCAGATCCGGAGGTACTGTGCCCCGAAGTCGGTCATGTTTTTTTTACTTTTGACTTTTTTACTAAACACATTACAGACAGGAAGTGGGACGTTAAAATGAAAAAATAACAACGGTGCAAAGATGTAGGACATCCTCCTGCACAATACCAACATTTTACCAATATGGCTGGAAAGAGAGGGTTCCGTTGATAAAATAATGCCAATGCAATTAATGAGGAGTGGTTCGTCCATGTGGATTAATGACAGCCAGAGATATCGCGTCATAAAGTTAAGTACTTTTAACTAAAAACATTACAGTGAAACAAGGAAATGGTGTAACAAAACATTTATTTTCTGTAGGATACGCATGTAACTGTGTAGGGGGCTGTGTAATTTAATGAAATAACATTTCCTATTTTTCATGCATCGCTATAAAATGCGGCCCTTCACTTGGTTTCAAAAGCTCAATCTGGCACTCAAGCAAAAATAATTGCCCACCCCTGTTCTAGAGGCTGAATCAAATAGTTTACTAGTTACTAACTGTAGTATAGCCATAGAGGCTGAATCAACTGGTTTACTAGTTACTAACTCTAGTATAGCCATAGAGGCTGAATAGAATGGTTTACTTGTTACTAACTCTAGTATAGGCATAGAGGCTGAATCAAATGGTTTACTAGTTACTAACTCTAGTATAACCATAGAGGCTGAATCAAATGGTTTACTAGTTACTAACTCTAGTATAGCCATAGAGGCTGAATCAAATGGTTTACTAGTTACTAACTCTAGTATAGCAATAGAGGCTGAATCAAATGGTTTACTAGTTACTAACTCTAGTATAGCAATAGAGGCTGAATCAAATGGTTTACTAGTTACTAACTCTAGTATAGCCATCGAGGCTGAATCAAATGGTTTACTA
>JACXGM010035610.1:0-11626 GCA_016801145.1 Umbra pygmaea | reverse complement strand
CACACACACACACACACACACACACACACACACACACACACACACACACACACACACACACACACACACACACACACACACACACACACACACACACACACACACACACACACACACACACACACACACACACACACACACACACACACACACACACACACACACACACACACACACACACACACACACACACACCTACGGATGCACTACAAAACTACAAAAGACACTAAAGCTGTTTTTATCACAACTGTTTTGCAACATGTTGGCCCTCATTTATCAAATGTGCATAGAAACCAGTGTAGATCTGAGCACAGAAATCATCTTACAACGAGACTCACGTGTGATTTACAAAACATTCGTATCACTCCAAGTCCAGCGTACGAATGAGCGGGTGATGATAAATCATACGGGTTGAAAACAATCATAATTTAAATATCACGCCCACATATATGCACGGATTAGAGGCCTCGCCCTTAGAATTTACGACATGGATAAGCAAAATCCGGCAAAGAAAAGGAATTTCTCTGAGATAAATAGATGCTCAGGTCTCAGGTGCAGGCCAACCGCTTGGTATTAATTGGAAGTTTAAAATCAGGCATCGATTGTTAAAGGAAAACATTGGTGTTGACTGAGGTTACTGCTACAGTCATTGAAAGTTATTAACGAGAACCTGAAGTGCATTTCAAATAAATGAATTATTTTCACTAAACCTTCCGTGTTGTATTTTTAAGTAGGGTGAAGTCAGCTAAATTTGGCCATCAGATAAAATGGGCCAAATAATGATGTAGCATTATATACTTTAATATCTTTACAGGAAATCACAGATCTTGCATTGTTGCTTCAACACTTGTGGACTTGTAACAAGAGTTTTGATTGGTAAGAAAAAATAAATTAGATCTCATGCAAAGCTTATTTGATGGTATTATAAGCCCTTTACCAAAAAAGTGGCCCATTTTAGCTGACTTCACCCTAGCTTTCTTACACAAGATAGCACTTACTATATTAGAAGCTCAGAATAAGATCCTGTCTCCTTTGTAGAGCCCACAATGGTGGCTGTTGTGCTCTACTAGGTACTAAATATGCTTGCCATGAAGGGGTTGAGTTATTTTGAGACTGGAGAAGTCAGTACCAGTTGCCTTTGCAGGTGAATTTGGGGAAACCACTTGTAGCATTAGTTGTGTTGTGCTTTTGTTTGATTTGTGTATTGCAAACAGCTGAAAATTTGTAGATTTTGAGAATAAACCTGATTTGCAATTGGGGTTGAATCATTTTGATTACAACTGTATCTCAGTACATTTGACATCCCTTCTGTCACAGCAGGATATACTTAGCGCCATCCTGTGGTCAGACTGGGGCATTATTCATTATTTGTATTTCACTGTTCTGTCCTTGTGTTAACCACCTAAGTACCACCAGCTGATCCTTGTTTCTAATTAGTGTGTATATAAGTGACTCCTATTGTCTATGTGTGTGTTAATGTTTTCTGCCACCAGGTTGGAGGGAGTAAAGCAGCTATTGTGTGTAATCTTCAGTAAGTGTGTATTCATGTCTTCACCACGTCAAGTGCTCAACTTAGCACATTTGCTAGGTAAAGTACATTTAAATGCAACTCTGTAAACCACTGGCATTCGGCTCCTTCCTACTTTCAACAACAATGGCAACTACTCCTGCATACTGCCTCCATTTCTACAACGCCTGAAGTATGATACCTACATATTGTACACACAAGTTATCAAGCGTGTGACATATTTAATTCAGCAGAGTGTATGAGAAATACCTGATTACACAAGAAAGCAGATATATAACAAGAACATCTTCAATTTATTTAATTGATATTGACCCTACACCGGTTCCAGGACAAAATGACGGAGGGGGCAATTTTTATCAATGGTGGGGCATAAACTTCTTTCCATTTGCAATGGAAAAACAGAACCGGGGAGGGGAAAAGATTCTATCTGGGAGTGCAATGCCCCACTCCCCCCCCCGCAAATCCGAGCTTGTATTGACCAAAACCTGTTTATGGAGAATGCATTTTTAAGCTATGACATTTTCTGGAATAATATAAAAAATTCTAACTGCCACAAGTCATTTATAAGTCATCCTTTTTTTACGATGATACCCACACACTGTCAAAAGCTCATTTGCAATTGATGAACGAACCCCCACTCAGCAGTCAGTCTCATTTGTTCAGGATTCAAACTGTTGTTGAATTATTTTAGAAATGACTTACGAATCTACGTGAAAATGCATGAACTTTGCTCTCATAGATTCAAGGAGAAGCTGGATTCACCATTGGAGGGTCAGAAAGGTGACAATACTTAAAAATAGTACGACAATATTACAGTGTAAAGCTCTATGTTGAATTGAGACTATCACTGAATTGCTTAATTAGTTCAGTTGGCCTGGTGTCTAGTAGAGGGAAAAAACATTAAAGTCCCTGGGGTAGGAAATGTTCTATACCATATAAATAAGTTAAATAAACATTTCCCCTCTAAAACAGTGTTGTTAAATGGGTGATCTGCAAGTTGCCTAATGTATACGTAACCCCTGTTATCGATCTGTGCGTATTGCAATTTGGAGACAAAATTCTACTTGATAAAGCATTTCTTTCCCTCCAACAAGCTGCAACACTGTTATAAGGGTTTTTACACATTCTAAATATAAATTTGACCACATTTACAGTAGCATAACTACACACAGAAATTCTCAGGTTTTTCAGCACTTGCTCTGTAGCACCTCAAATTGTAATGATGAATGGTATTGGCCTGATTTTGACAACTATCCTATTCCTGCTACTGGTTCGTTATTGTGAAAGGCTACATGCTAATGTTCTGTCAGAGCTATAGGTTCTCTGTTGTGATGCTACATGCTAATTAGCCGTCAGTACTATCGGTTCTGTTTTGATGCTACACGCTAATTAGCCATCAGTACAGTGTGTTCTGTTCAGATGCTACACTCTATTCAGCCGTCAGTTCTAGTAGTTCTCTGGTGTGATGCTACATGCTAATAAGCAGCCAGTGCTGTTTCTGTATTGTGGGGAATTAGCAAGAAGATCAGACAGAGCAGAGAGCCAGCAACACACTCAGCATGACTGCAATGCATGCATTTGGCTACAGCAGCACACCACCAAAATAAACACACACACCCAGGGAGAGGGCAGGACAGAGAGATCTATTTCTGTGTGAGATAAGGCGGAGTTGGGAGCCCAGACCGAGCCCTCATCTGGAGGGTGGGATTAAACTGGAGGGATGGAGAGATGTGCAGAGAGATGGAATTGAGGAGAGGAAACATTATAATGGGGCTGATGTGCACCGGTGGAGTGGATTGAGTTTGGGGCTGCACTGTGACTGAATGAAAACGGAGTTCTCCCCATCTGTCTTTCCCTCAACCCCACCCCTTTCCTCTCTTATCCAAGGCCGTCCCAATCCCATGTCTCTCCCTCTCTTCTCTTGTTTCTCTTCCCAGATGCTCTTCTCCGACCAGGTCACAGGGGTTTCAGCACCTCCTTGACAGCAGCCACAGGGCAGCCATGCAACAGTACACATGATTAGACACAAACACAGAAAAGAATATCTGCCCTCCGTCTCGCAGCAACTCACTATTCTCTCAAGCTCCCCACCCTCTGCTCATTATTTTCCATCTTCCCTCACTTTCAGGTTCTCTTCCTCCACCCGCTGTCTTTCTCCTCGCTCTCTCTCTCTCCCTCTCTTAATTGATTCTGATTAAGCTCGGTGTGTGGCAGCGGCTCCTTGGACTCCACATGTAACTTACAATTACTTCCCACATTTGTTAGCGTGTGGGTTTGCTTGCATAAATGTGTGTTGGTTACAATTAACCTCGGGAGCATGTGTCTGTAACGTCTACTTCACACTCGCTTAGTCTCTTATGTTTAGTTTGTTTCCACGTGCCAGTTTAATGAGGACTTAAAGAGCTGTTACACCAATCTGTTTTAATCAGGCATGCCTTAATGGACACTGCACTGAGACAAGGCAGACTGGGCGATGCCTTTGAGGATGATATCAAGGGCGTCTAATGTTAACGAGAGGAGCACAAACACTATCTTCCCTTTGTAGCTCGATTGAACCACCTTTCCCTGTTCCCTGAATTTGTTCACGTCCTCTGTTCTTAAAGTAGTGTGTCTTACTGGTAGCATGTGTGAAACCAAGTCGTGTGTGTTTTCCTAGGTAGTGCTTGCTGTGTTGCTGGGTAGGGGTTGTAGTAATTTTTTTTTAAAAGTAGTTAGCGTATTTCTGGTAGCATGTGTCCGAGAACAGCTTGATATTCTTACGCTTCTCACAGGATAATTAGTTTATTCTGCCTCTCTCCACTGGGACCACATTTTCACAGCCGCCTCTACATGTCTGTGAGTGTGGGAGCCTGTTTGGGCCAGTGACTGCCTGTGTGAGTCTTCAGTCACCCGTGATGGAACTTCTTTTCCTACATTAGGACAACATCTCTTCAGTATCAGGCAGATGCATCTACAGCAGAACAGGACATACCTGCAGCGTAACTAACTAAATGCTCTGGTCTGGGGTCATGACTACAGGGTAACTCACTGCTCTGGCTATTGGTAAAGACATCCTTACCTTACTGTTAAGACAAGGTTATAGGTTCTATCAACTGAATAAAATCCAGGCCTTTGTTACCCTGCAAACTGTGACTGAATGTGTTCTACAAGTAAAATGCAATCTGTCACCATGTAGTGAATAGTTGCTGTTCTAATACCTATTTAAATACGTGACAGATTTGACAGAGTAATACCACCAGAGTTTGATACGGTACTGTTCTTTAATCAGTAATATACTGTACTGTTCTTTAATGAATGATATACTGAACTGTTCTTTAATGAGTGATATTCTGTACTGTTCTTTAATCAGTGATATTCTGTACTGTTCTTTAATCAGTGATATTCTGTACTGTTCTTTAATCAGTGATATTCTGTACTGTTCTTAATTCAGTGATAAACTGAACTGTTGGGTATACTTCAGAAGCATTTCAGCTAATGAAAGAAACATTTGTTCACTGCTTGAAGTGAGCTAGATTTAAAAAAAGCTTACACTGTAAAGATGTATGACATTCTCCTTTGGAAGACAACAATACTAAAACACATTAATTTGCTTCTATGTATGAATTGTGCTATACAAATAAACTTGATTGACTATATTGGGTCAGCTACATGTGCACAAGATATTAGGCAAACACAAAATGCTTTTGCAGCTGGTTGTGACAATCCTAAATTCCCATGATGCTCCATTGCACATACATTTAAAAAAAAATGTTTTAACTTTTCTTTTTCACAGGTACAATGCTTGGTTAATTATTCGTATTCTAAACAAACAAATAAATAATATTCATTTTTCGAAACAAATCTAATCTGTTAGCAGCCAAACGTTTTACCCTTGCTACAGGGATGGCTGTTTCAGTCCAGTCTCAATAATCAATTCTTCCAATGCCAGCAGTCATTGTCAATGCAAGTTGTAGGTGATTAGAAGTTCCAATTGCTCATTATCCTCCCTCTTGCCTGGATTCCATGAGGAATTATACAGCACTTTGCAAGTCAGCACAGATTGATTTAACATACAATTGTAAGACAACCAGCTGCAATAGCACTGAGTTTGCTGAACAAAATGGCAGAGGTTGATTTGGAGTACAATTGTAAGCCAACCAGCAGCTGCAATGGGATTGTGTTTGTTCACTGCCAAATGTCAATAAGGTTGAATCAACGCATAATTGTAAGGCAACCAGCTGCAAAAGGAAGTGGATCAACTACACAATTCTATGACCTACAACACATTAAATCCACATCTAATTTATTTTACAGTGCAGTAGACCAGTTTAACGTCAAAACCATTTATTTCTGTCTCGTCAGATTCTACGGTGTTCTTTGTTGTTTAGGCTCTGTACTCCTGCACACTGAAATACAATGACTGAGTTTTAAGTGCAGACTGTTACATCTATAACTTCAGGAAATATCTGAAAACCTTCCTCTTCAATGTGTACTTTAGTTAGTTGAATTCCACCACCTCTGTTGTCTATAAAAATGTTTTATGTTTGTTTTCTAGCACTGTTCTTGCTCATTCACTGTATTGAATATTGAATGCACCTACTACTGAGTTTCTCTTAATTGTCAATTAACTACTGATGGCTGCAGCATGATTCATTTTGATGTTCATTATGCGGTTTTAAAATATTATTGTAATATTCATAAACTAAGGCTTACAGTTTGCACTTTAATCTCATATTCATTGCTTCATTTTCATTGAGATTCATGCTTGAGTACAGAGCCAAACATGAAGGTACTATCCAAACAATATGGACCTTATTCATACATTCTAGTATAGAAAACATGTAATTCTGCACCAAACCTTATAGATACAGTACACTTTACATTAAAAACCCTTGGCATCCAATAATATGCAAAATAACTATTGTACATTTCCTTGATTTTTAGATCACCCCTGCCTTAAAGCCTGAAATTTAGATTTTTTTCTCCTTATAGTAGATTTCTACTTCACTTAGTAATGTGTACTTACTGCTACAGTTTGACAGTTGTCCCATCTAGCAATCTTAAATGTATGCTAAATGACTTAAATGTTAAATTATGACCACACAACACAGAAATGAAATGCAACATGTTGTTTTAACTGAAAAAATGAATTACATGATTTTCTTTTAATTATATGTAGAGCGCTGCTGGAAATTATGTAAACCAAATTGTTTTACTGTTCATGAAAATCTCAGTTAATCAGAAACAGTCTATTTCATGTGAAATATATTATTTTCATATCAGGTAGAAAATTAAAACAGAATCAGTGCAGTAGCAAAAATAATTGAACCCCAATTTGCAATAGCTGAACTAAGTAAGTAAATAGAATCAGATGGGTAAATAATTGTGTACCAAATTAAACAATTTGAGGAGAGATCTTTAGTAAAGAGTTTGGGCGGGAGTCTGATAAATAGAGACAAGAAACCTGGTCAGAATGCCGTTACCCATATGTGTAAAAGAAAATGTGTGAAATCAATGTGTGCAAAACACACCATGTTGAGAGGAAAGGAGATCTCGAAGGACAAGGTCAGGAAGAGGGTAGTGAGAGCACATCAGTCGGGTGAAGGCTATAAAACCATCTCAAATAGATTTTTACTGAATCAGTTAACTTTTAGTTATATTATACATGTTGAGTGTTTTTCGCCAACTCAGCTTAGAAGTAAATGCCCTTCCAAAATATCCCTGAGATCCAGACAATAAAACATTTAAAATATTGTAGTAAATGCCAAACCAAACAACATCTGGAAATGTGCAAATCTCCCTAAGAAGTCTCTGCTGTCAAAAAAAGAAACTTGAATCTTAATTAAGGTAGACTGGCAAAGTCCAAATGGGCAGTATGGTAAAAGGCTCTATAACTGTGCAAGAGCTTCACATAATTTCAAGCAGCACTGTATATCTTTACTGTCCTTCTAAATTGAACTTCAAAGTCCAAAATAGACTTTTCATAGAAATCAGCAAAATGACCCCACAAGGTCAAACTTTCCTTGCTTTACTTTCCCTGCAGGGATTTCTGGTACCACAAGTATGGATAAACCTGCACGCACACTGAATATTCATCCTTTGATGAATAAGAAACACAATAATGCTTCATGTATGGCATATATATGCTAATTGAGCTATTGAGTGCAGCATGTCCCAATTGGAAATATTCCCATTAAAAGATGATAATAATGCCTTTTGTATTGACATTAGGAATTCAAAGCACCCCCAGTCTCATACAATACAAAGAGCAGCTCCCCTAAACCTTTTGCAGCGGTTTGTAGCAACGGTTTTGCAGCAACTTCAAACATGAGTCAAAGGACACTCAGGTAGCTGTCTTGAGTGAGGCCTCAGGTGATTGACTGGGAACTGTGCCTGTTTCTGAGGTGGGCAGGGCAGTAGCCAGGCCCCCTGGTTGAGAAGCCCTCTTGCGATCATCTGCTTTCACTCTCTCCTGCTCCAACAGCACTTTGACACTTTGGGAGAAGACCTGTCGGGGGTCTGTATTGGGGAGTGCAGGACAGGAACAGCTCTCCCTCAACTTCAGGTACTAAAAAAGAACAAAAACACAAAAGTTTAAATGCTTGGCTTCCACCAGCAGTGTTCTAAAAAGACAAGGGTGTGGCTGCTGTGTGTTAAGGACCTCCTGCTGGGTTTGCAAGACGAACAGCAGCCATTAAACAAGTCAAATCATCAGGAGAAGAGCTGAAAGTAACAGCCAAATGTCTGTGATCAGAGGCCACATGAAGTGGCACACTGATGCTTTTCCTCTTATGTTGGGTATTAGTTTCTGAGACTCTGACAGCTGAGAGGACAAAGTCCTAGTGAGAGATTCAACAGGAGGGTGGGCGAGTGTACATTTCACCTTGACTGGGTCTGGTTTAGCAGGATCACATGGAAAAAACACTCATTTGTGCATACGTTTCTGTGTGTTATTGTGAACGTGAGTATATTGGAGTTGACAGTGTGTTTTTATTCCCATACATCTCCTTCACACATCCTGAAGTTAAATCCTACAACACTGCATACCTGACCATAGAGTTAAACACAATCACACTGCATACTATATAAAGATTCACATAGAACTGCATATGGAATCGGCTCAAACCTCGAAGACTTCATAACTAATGTATTTTAGGATGAATAATTCTGTATTAATTAGGATTCATGAATACACATATTGTACCTTTAACATTTTTACAACTCTGCCCCTTGGCGATGGGGGTTCAAACATTTGTCTTCTAAGCCTCTGCTTCATACTGTATGGTCAATAATAATAATACCTAAAATACCTCCCAAAAAAGCTTTAATCAAAACCGACATATGGACCAATTCATGAATACACTGTGTTTATCTCACGATGCAGTTTAAAAATATATGGTTGTAGCATCTGTTTACCTTAGGGAACTACAAAAATAACTCAAAATATTTGACTGTTGGTCATTTATATTTGGTCCATATGTTGGTTTTGATTAAAGCTTTTTTGGGAGGTATTTTAGGTATTATTATTATTGACCATACAGTATGAAGCAGAGGAAGACAAACAAATGTTTGAACCCCCATTGCCAAGGGGCAGAGTTGTAAAAATGTTCAAGGTACAATATGTAGTTTTTGGCCGCTAGGGGTCTCTCAATCAAAACAATTACACTATTATGCCAGCAACGCAAACTCAAATTTTTGTTTTCTTTCAAAACAATAGCACTCATTTTAATGCATTGCAATTATCTTTGTTAATTCACTATAAAGCTAGTGAATTGTAACCAAATGCAATTGTATTGTGTGTAAAAAACTATAAGAGCATGTGATAGCAAAAAATTATAATTTAACATGTTATATTAACTTTTTATTAAAAACAGAAACAAAAATGTTGTACACACAATTTGATTGAATATATTGTCAGTGTCTCGTGAAAACACGATTACATTTGAAAAACATTCACTAGAGTCTGTTTTATCCAACAATAGACAAATTTTAGCAACACATGAACACAATACCTATCTAAGCAATGAATTAACAATAATTATTGTAATGACTTACAAGCGCTATTATTTTGAAACTGAAAATCCGAGTTCATGTTGCCGGCAAAATATACTGTAGTGTTGCCAGGCGAATGGTTCATGTCTATAGCTACCGCCGGCGCTGTGCATTGTTAAATATATCATAGCTTCATTCACGTTATGGTTAATTACGGTTATTCACTTTATGTAATGCCATTTGGTGGTTCACCAGAAATTAGAGCAAATACAGGAGTTAAAGGTTATATGACGCCATTGACGGGTGACAAAACGAAACCTTCTTGTGTCTTCGAATTACAAATCCAAATTTCTCTGGGTTTGAAAGTTGGTGGAAACTTTTGGGATAATGTAAGTACACAACTAAAAAACAGATATGACATAGGTATAGTGATTTAGTCAGGATTTTGGATGGATGCCAAAGGGGCCGCAGCCCCCTCGTAGGCCATTTGGCCTTTAACTGTAAACGGCAGCGCGTATCATTTCTCTCTGCCCGCTTCCAAGCGTCAATAGCAACGCCGTGCGTGGAAGTGCCAGGGCCGTTTTTCAGTCCCCAGTCCGTCACTGTTTGGGACGTTCCTAAATAGAACCAAAAATAAAAAAGTAGTTTATAGTGTTTATAACTAAATATTCAGTTTATAACTAAATAGTTTATAACTAAAGTTTATAACTAAATATTCAACATAATTAATACTTTTGTACTCTTTCCCTTCATATCTATTAATTTCACTCTTTAGGTATGAACTCCATCCGTTATTTCAGTCTTAATTAATATAGGAACTTCCAGAAACTCAGCCGAACCCAGAAAATCACTTCTACTTTTTTACAACTCTGCCCAGCTGGCATATTGCTAACGAAGGTGAGCATTTGCCCTCTGAAGTGGGTTACAACACACACAAGCTGCACATGTGAAATGATCATGCTGTTTAATCAGCTTGTTGCGATACCAAGTTTGTCAGGTGGGAAGATTATCTTGGCAAGGTAGAAACGTTTACTAAGAGGGATGTAAAAATAGAATGATAGAAATAAGCTTTTAGTGAATATAAATTGGATCTTTTAAAAATGGGACCATCACTTAACATGTTGAGACATAGCTACAGCTCTAGATTCCACTGCAATTTTTCTTAAATCAGCATCTCTACATTTATCAAAGCCATTCCATTCAAGTGTCTGTTGGATTCCAACACAAGCACACCTCATTCTACTGAATGAGGTACTGATTAGGTAATAAACACCAAATCGTATTTAAGGGGAAAATGATAAAAATCATGGCTGTGGTCATCAATATCCTCCAGCTGGATGGCAAAAACCGTGCTAGTAGTACCTCAAAAGTATCAATCAAATCAAATAATAAGCATGGTGGCTAGGAAAAACGTCCTAGTAGGAAATACTTAGGAAGAAACATAGAGGGAACGGATTAGGGGGTATCCATTCCTCTACTGGCTGTACCAAGTGGCGTATCTGAAAAGTACATGGCCTATTTTATTAAGGCCACATTGTTAATCAGTGTTCAATGTGTCCAGAAACGGAATGGGTGGGCTGTAACCACAGTCTTTGTGTAGCATCAACATAATTCAGTGGACTTAGGCAGGGTCACAGGATGTGTTCTGGAGAGGTACAGCTGAAGTTGCCGGGTAGAAAGCACGATCACCAACAGCTGTGACGTGGGCACTAGCACAATGAGGTGGGCACAGGACAGAGACAGGAACGAGTCACAAGGCCACGTGGTCCTGAAGATTGTTCCAAGGTTTTGGGTCCTCCTAGGATCAACATCCCATAAAAAACATTAGAATTGACTTCTTAGGTCTACTACCTCGATATAACTCTGGCCCCAAACATAAATATATAAACTGCCTCTCATCCCCATTACATAAACAAATGAAACCTAACTGGTAGTGGTGCAACGGATCGTCATTGATCCGTGATCCGTTCGGATCAATGTCTTCGGTTCGGGACACACGTGATCCGCGGATTGATTACTGAAATAAAAAAGTTTTGCGCATGTTCAGTCCGCTCACAGCATGGTCATGGCAAGCGGAGGAACGGAGGAGCTTGGACGTCCCGCGTCATTTAAATCCCCTGTATGGGA
>JACXGM010035609.1:0-11625 GCA_016801145.1 Umbra pygmaea | reverse complement strand
TATATACAAAATGGAGTATGCAGGTGTGGTGAATCATGATAATTGAGTCCGGGTATGGGAACTGTAGTTCTGAGGAAGCATGACTAGGGAAGCTGTAGTCCACAGGAAGTAGAACTGGTGAATGGGAATTGTAGTTCTGAGCGGGATGGAATAGGGAAGTGGCAGTGTCCAGGGAAGGGGAACTGGGAATCGTTACACATTCATGATTTAGGTATATTCAAAACAATATATTTTTTTTATTATGGTAGCCTATGGATAAAAAATGTGATACAAAACAAAATTTGGGATTGGTGACAGACTCTTCAGTTAAAAAGAAAAAGGCTTATCCGTCCAGGGCGGGCACAGCTGACTCTGGGGGGCGTGCCCGGGCCCCTAAAGCCTGCCCATAACGCCGGGACTGAAATGAAGCTATTGAACTTATTGAACTGAACTTATTGAATTGAACCTATTGAACTAAACTTATTCAATTGAACCTGTTGTGACTGTCAACTGCTGATTATCATTCTATATTTTTTCTTTCTTAAAATTCAATTTAATTCAATACAAGAATTTACTTCATAATTCAAGTAGAGTTGTTGTTTTTACACCTCCATAGCCAAAACTTCTACCCTATTATTGTTGATATTAGCAACGAGTCCAATAATATTTGACACAGGTGCTTCATAAAACGTGGCGAGCTACCCAGGGGGTGAAATTAATAGCTGTAATCATACTTTACATCCAAAAAGAAAAATTGACGAAGAGACATTCAAATCAGTTTATTAGTGTGCAAGTAAATTGACATTGAGGACATGGAAATATTACATAAGTGTCAAAATCTTAAATGCTCTTCTAGTCAGTGGACCAATTAATACTTTTGAGGATGAAGAGGTCCTCAATCTTATAAAATGTCCTGAATATATTGCAAGAGTCCTTCCCATTAACAATCCAGTCCAAGAATCATGACCAAACCATTGTAGAGTACAATGTTTGATCCGCTATTCAATCAATAAGTCCCTTGTTAACACTTTGCTACATAGATAGCAAAGATGACCTAAAGTTGAGTTAACAGATTAGCAAAAGTGGATTTGGACACGCCCGAAGCGCACTTGCGAGTACTGGCACCGAGACAGGAAGTAGTGACCGTAGTTCTCTAAACCTTCCCAGACCATTCTCTGAATGGAGCATCTCTGTTGTTTACAGAAAAAAAGATTGGGTATTTTTGTGAAAGGGAATGTACATCTCAGAAGTGTGCAATTTTAGTTGGAATTGACATCTAGATCACTAAATAAATTTCTGATGCAAATTTTAAAACCACACATGTTGCAATGTTCTACTTTTGCTTCTTTAGCCGCTTTCCGACCGCAGGGATTTTTGCAGTTCCTAGAACATAACGTTTCTATAACCCTTTTTTTCTTGCTTTCCGATAGAAGAAATTGCGGGATTATTTAGTTCCTCGCACCGCCGTTCCTATAACCTTTTTAGCTCCTACTCCAGAGCAGGGTCTTTCCATTTTCCCTTTTCCTAGGTCCACGTTGATTGGTCCAATTTATAAATGACGCTTCGTTTGTCTGTTGCGTATAATGCTACATATCATGCTGGAGCCTTCGTATTTTGTGTTTCTGTGTAAAGTAGCTACTCAATTTCTATGAATCCAGTCTAGTTTTTAAACGCCGCGGTTCGAACTCCTTTATTAGGACATTATCATCACAACATTATTTTTATAAAATTGTAAAATTGTCAGCCTCGTAATCTGAAAGAACAGCAAGCCGCGGTAGGAACCCAGAACTACTTGGGCTGAAAACAACCCGATCATCCGCATACATAAGATGATTTACACACTTATCTCCAATTATACACCCAGTGTTACAAACATTAAACGGTGAAATGTTGTATGTAGCGCTACACTAAAGTCTGTTGCGGTGCTTGCGTCACGCCCTTATCCCTCCTACCAGTTCCTATGGCCACTTGACCAGTGCGAATGCAAAGAGCAAAACCGGTTTTGGGGGAGAGTAGTTAGTAGAACTGTTTAGAAGTGGACTGTTCCTATAACTACGTTCCTGTAACTACTTGGTCGGAAAGCGGCTTTTGACAGCGGATAAAAGGCATTGGATTAAGTGTCTTCATTAATTCATAGGCGTGTTTTGGGCGTAACATGCAATAAACCAATCAGAGATCAAGCTCCCATTCCCTTTAAGAGCCAGGCACATTTGTACCTTTTGCGCATTGCTATTATGACCTTATGCCATAGGTGCATCTGACTAATTTGCTGTTAAAATAACTATGACGTGCTGCACCATTGACTTTAGAACAGGTTTTTGTTGGTCACTGGAGCAATCACTTTCCGATGCCTCAAGATAGCGATACGCCAACAATTATCCTTAAGACACCTCCCTGTTAGACCAGCACTTCCATGGGCACAAATATGGGAGCATGTGCATTTGCTATTTAAACCCTGTCATCAACTACAGTGGTCTTCCTGTGTATACTGGGTCTTTTTGCATAATTGAGTTCACCGCTTGTTAATGCTAAACCAAACTATTGATTTGGGCATGCCCAGGACTTTTGCAATGATCCTTATTGATTAATTTTCATTTCTGAACCTTATAACTGCCAGCTTCATTTGCATGGAAAATGGCTGCAGTAAAGGCCTGGCAGAGCATCACCAGGGAAAATGTCCAGCATCTGATTACAAAATACATTTTGATCAAAATAGTTTTCCTACTACCACATTGCTTTTGTCGGAAAGTAGAACATTGCAACATGTGTGGTTTTAAAATTTGCATCAGAAATATATTTAGTGATCTAGATGTCAATTCCAACTAAAATTGCACACTTCTGAGATGTACATTCCCTTTCACAAAAATACCCAATCTTTTTGAGGAAAGGGGGATGTTGTCATTCTTCAAAATATCATCTCAGTGTAAGTGAGTCATTGTGGTTTGATGTTGAAAAACATTTCATATTTCATCACCACTCTGGCTTAACCTGATGTTCCTGTACATACTGGTCATAAATAGGCAGTATTTCTGTTCCATGAATATGATTTGAATAATTATCTTGCCTATTACAATAAACAAAAAGTTCAGGTATCCGGGGATTCTCTTCAGTCCAGCTATTTACATATATTACGGTAAAATGCTAGAATATTTAGTGGATTCTTTCCAAATGTCATGGTCCCAAATGTTGTGTTCGGGACATATCTTTACTCCAGATTGGGAACACTTCGATATGCATTGCAGTCGGGAGATATTCTACCCACTGTACAGTATTGTGTTAAAACTACAGATATCTACAAATATGACAGAGTTTCACTTATGAACTAATGCTCATGTCTGGGGAGAATCTGGGGTTTGGAAAATGTATGTGGCCATATCAATTATTGTTTTATTGCGAATATCAGCTGTCAGTAAAATTTGGTAGATGAAGTGCATATACTTTTCATTTCTGTTTTCAAGATATTTGTGTGAATGCCCATATTGTCTTGAATTCATGTCTGGTGAAAATTATGTCATATTTACAGTCAAGATATTTCTGCCAAATGCCTGGAAGCATCCCAGTTTTGGATTTTGAACGTATCCACATTGCATGACATACCAGTTGTATCAACACTGTAAATCTCCTGTATCTTACTATAGGCACCAAAATTGATACTTAATTGATTGTGTCATTATTTACCGATGTGTATTGCTGTCACATTGTAGCTGAGGATAATGGAAGTGGAAGCATGAATTGCAGAGTTTGGTTCGATATTTAGTAATATAAAAAACAATTAACAATACCTGCAGCATACAAACATGCATGGTATTAACAATCAAAGATGATGGGAAATCAATACAAGCTTTAAATTATTACAAATGAAAATATAGATGCAGGCAGGGGTCTAAGCAAGAAGAATGCCAAACGAGGAATGGCCTCATAGGCATATAAGGTCTAATAGGCCTGGTTATCTGTTTTGTTAACTAGTAATGAGAATATAAAACAAATTTCTTGTCAAATTTCTGGTATAGCGCCCCCACATGGTTGATATTGGCCAAACACTAACCTCATTTCATTCACAGATACCATGTTTGGTGCCAATTGAATAAATGATTGCTGAGAAAAGCTCTCAATTCCTGTGAAATTGTAGGACACAGGAAGTTCTTGACATATGATATATACAGGCCTCTTCTGCTCCTCATTTCCACCACGGATAATACGTTTGTTGACAATCAGACAAATGGTTGCTGAAAATCACCCTCACTTCCTGTTCAGTGACTTTGCCACCAATTTTGACTGCCATTTTGACAAAGGTTTTTGGGTAGTACTTAATTTTATGGGGTCCTTGTTACAGGGTAAATACATTCACAAGTATTGTAAGATTGTTACAGTGTAAATACATAATGTAACTGAAAGTAATTGTGGCATGTACCTAAACAATGATCACTTTTTGAGCTTGTTACAAATGTGTAACAAAGTCTGCTTGTTACCATGCATGTTACATATGATTAACAATGAAAGGTTGTTACCATGCGTGTTACGCATGTGTAACAATGAAAGCTTGTTACCATGAGTTATACATTCCTTTCATTTTAATGTGCATGCTGGGAGAACCATTAGACCAGTACACAACATAGTGTAACCTGGGATGTTTTCAGACAGCATGCACATTAAAATGAAAGGAATCGATAACACATGGTAACAAGCATTGTGTAACATGAACGGTAACAAGCGGTCAATGTTACACATTTGTAACAAACTCAAAAAAGTGATCAGTTACACATGTGTAGGTACATACCACAATTACCTCCAGTTACATTATTTATTTACACTGTAACAATGGTTTGTTACACTTTGTTACAATACTTGTTACAGTGTACTTATGAATGTATTTACACTGTAACAAGTGTAATTACATTTCATAAATTGAAGTGTTACCAGTGTTTGCAGATCCAAAATCCTTCTAATACCTTATGCTTCGTGTGAAGATCATCTCTGCCAAGTTTTGGAATGTTTGGAAATAATTTGTTGCATGTGATTTTTAAATATTGGAGCTCAATGTTCAAAGAGGCAATCTTGTTTGGCGCACTACAAAGCACATTTGGGGATCGGTTTGCTGACTTCAACTCCAAGAAGCACAAAGATACTGCTACAGATGTCACATGATAAAGTGGTGCTTTTCTATGGAGATAGATTTGCTTCAAAAATATTGCAAATGCAGAGACTACAAGTCACAAATACATTCTACAATTTGTAAATAGAGAACACGATGCACAAATAAAAGTAAGATCTACAAACAAATGTCTCATGATCTACAAATATTAAACACAATTCACAAATATAAATCACTATCTGTAAAAAACAAATGTGTAATTTTTATATTTGTGGATCATGTAATGTGTGTGGATTGGTGGAATGGGAAGCTGGAGACTTCAGGTAGAAACAAGCTGAATAGAAACGCAGATGGCTCAGTGGGTAGGGAGTCAGACTTGTAGTCAGAAGGTTGCCAGTTCGATTCCCGACTGAGCCAAATGTCGTTGTGTCCTTGGGCAAGACACTTTACCCTAATTGCTCCCAGGTCGTTGCTGTAAATAAGAAATTGTTCTTAGTCAACTTACCTGGTTAAATGAAGGTTAAATAAAAAAATAAAAATAAAAATCACCAACAAAACCAGGTGGACTGTGGACTGTTGAAGGTTCCTTATTCCAAGGGTTCAGGTCTTCCTAGGAATATCAAAACAGAAACATTAGAATGAACATGCCTAAGATCCAATAGCTCCGACAAAGTAGTTACAGGAACGTAGTTTCTAGAACAGTCCACTTCTAAACAGTTATACTATCTACTCTCCCCCAAAACCGGTTTTGCCATTTGCATTCGCACTGGCAATGGCCAAGTAGTCACAGGTACTGATAGGAAGGGTAAGGGAGTAACGCAAGCACGGCAACAATCTTTATAGTGTCGTCACTAGACCTTAGCATAGCGCAACATACAACAACATTTCACAGTTGAATGTTATTGTAACACTGGGTGTATGATTGGACATAAGTGTTTAAAACATCTTATATATGCAGATGATCTGGTTGTTTTCAGTCCAAGTAGTGCTGGGTTCCAACAGCTGCTTACTATTTGTTTAGATTACGGGGCTAAAAACAACATCCAATACAATTTTTAAAAAAGTGTTGTGTTGATATGTCCTCATAACAGAGTTTATGAGCGATATTTAAAGGCTGGAGTACTTAACAGAGGAACACAGAAGACGAAGGCGCCAGTGTAATATGATCCTAAGTAATATGATGGAAGAAGAGCAGAGCGCAAAAGGCAAACAAAATGACGGGCGTGAATTATAAGTTGGACCAAACAACGTAGACCTAGGAAAAGGGAAAGACCCTGCTCTGAAGTAGGAGCTGAAAGAGTTATAGGAACTGCGGTCAGAGGAACTTAATAATCCCCAAATTGTTCCAGAAAACAGGGTTATAGGAACGTTATGTTCTAGGAACTGCAAAAATCCCTCAATCCGGAAAGCGGCTAATATCTCAAGCAGCGGCTGCACTAGGCATTTTTCACTGGAGTTGCTAAGGGGAAGCTAGCTCAATGCAAGGAGTTGCTGACATTAATTGTGTTCATGCGTAGGTGTTTTTTCAATAGGAGAAAACCAAACAACAGTTCATGATCTCAACGTTCTATGCCTAATCCCCAATGAGACATAGACAAATCACCATACACTTAAAACTATGAATAAGGGACAGCACATTTAATGTGTTATTTTGCTCTAAACACGTGTCAAATGTTCAGCATTGTAAATATCCAAAGTAAAAGTACAAGGCTGGGTTCATCCATTTTGGGAAGTTGCTGATTAAAACCTATGACCAAGTAAAGGTAGTTCATAAATAACCATTGACTATAAGAAGCATTTTACTCTTTGTTTTCAATTAATTGACTATTTAAAGCTACACTGTGTATTTCTATGAGTTGATTCTTAGCTAAATCCCCTTTGTTCTTTCACAAATATGTGCTCATTCATGTGTAATTACTTCCACCTAATAATCAAAGTATTTTCGTAAGTGTAGAATCTTCCATTCACAATATATACAATGGTGCCGCTCGAATTGCGGCAGCCATGTTACGCCTCCATTTTTTTAAATACATTAGCCAAAGAGGGACATACCTGGAAATTCAAGCTCTGCCATTCACGCTTTTACACAAGTGGCACCGTGACGAATGCATTTTATTATTATGCCTGGCATGCAATACATTATGTGGATTTTATTAATAGGACAATATTTAATAAAACATGTTAAATTATTATTTTTGCTATCACATGCTCTTATTGTTTCTTTACACACAACACAATTGCATTTGTTTATAATTCACGAGCTGTGTAGTGAACTAACAATGATTATTGCAATGAATTAAAACGAGCGCTATTGTTTTGAAAGAAAAAAACTATATCCAGGTTCACGTTGCTGGTATAATAATGCGAGGGGCTTCAGTTGCTTGTCATATACATTTTCACCAGTAGATGGGAGCAGATCTTACACAATGCAGCTTTAAGTGTGAACTCCCTTTACCTGGTCATTTTGGTGTTACCTGGTAGTGCTGGGGAGAGGGCACATCCAGGTTGTCATGCAGACTTCTAAATTAATAACAGCATATCATATCTATATCAATTATATATTCTTAATCTGACCTCCTCGACTGATTGCGGATGTATTTATAGAGCAAATTTTGCAGTTTGAAAGTCTTTGTTATTATTTAGACAATTTGAACGCCACCTTCCAGACCAGACTTAGATCATGAAGAAGCGCAAGCTGGCATTCTCCTTGTTAGCAGAGAAAAGTTTGAAAACCAGGCAGCTGGCTTTTGTTATACAAAATGTTATGGACAAAAAGCAATTGAACTTCCACATTTGAGTTTTCAATGTAAAAGATCATTCGTTTTTCGCGCAAATACTTGTTATTTCACAAACTGATCTAACACATAGCGGGACAGATCCATATACTTGCGTGCTACATCAACCCTGCTCTTCCTGAGTGAGTGAGCTGCCTGATGAGCGAAATAGTAAAATTATTTAATCTAATTTAAGAGGTTTAAGTACATAATAATAAAATGCATAATTGTCTTGGAATGGATGAGTAGGAGTTAGTCAGAACAGACAATTTATAGATATAAATACATCTAATATTTATCCCCTTCACCTGTGAAAGTTGGACAGTTCAGCACTCCTGTCTGTTCTGACTAACTCCTACTCATCCATTCCAAGACAATTATGCATTTTATTATTATGCCTGGCATGCAATACATTATGTGGATTTTATTAATAGGACAATATTTAAAATATGCCTCTGCCTCTTTTATGCTATCTGGATATTAGGGGACTGTAGCATGTCAACATATTTTGTGGTACAAAATAAATCCTCAAACAGTGAGTAGGTACTGTGAGTTTCAGTGACCGTGCATCAGTTTCATTACATCCAGTTGCGGGGACGGCAGGGAGGGTTAGTTAGCAATCATGCAAACTTTCCTTACTTGGACTAAGCCGTTTAAAAAAGAGGAAGTACATCATCCAGGGAAAATAATGATATTTTTATATCAATATATAATCATTTCTGGGGGGGGGTTAAAGGGGGTGCTATACTTATTCTTGGGGGTGATTTAGCCCCGTCTCGCCCGGCCAGCTGCCACCACTGATCTTATGGGTATATAAGACCAGTGGATTTGTTGAAATGAAAGACATTAAGTCACTAAACACAATGTAGGTTTGACCAGTTCTGTAATAAATTGTCATCTTAACAAGTTGAGATATGTTCTTTGGAACAAGCATTTAATCCATTTCAAAGCACTTCAGTAAAACAAATAGGTAGGATGCATGTTTAAAGTATTGTGATGGAACCTGTGTTTTGACCACTGACCTACTTTAGTCAATTTATGTTTCTGACGTCAGGGACGTGTTCACTGTGGGCTTCGATGGTAGGTAAACATTCACAGTTGGTTCTAATGATAAGGAACTAATGACATGTTCTGGCTATGCAGAAGGGGTGTGTGGGTTAGAAATGTAGATTTCTGGCACTGGGGAGACAAATACCTTCAGTCAGCTACATAGCAGGGGCCATCTGGACCTACTGTAGGAAGGTAGAGCAACATTTATTAGAGCTTTTTAAACATGTTTTAGCAAACATCCTACATTGATAGACCAGTAGCCAAAGAACAGCTGAAAATGTGCTAGATAAAATGTTGTCTTTGTGTCCTTGTACATGGCACACTACCCTAATTGCACCTTGATGTCTCTCAGGATAAAAGTCTAATAAATGTGTCAAATTTGAAGTAAATACAGTTTACATTTGGGTACAGTGTACTAGAGCAGTGGTCTTTAAACCTCTCCTGGGGGACCCCTAGTCATGCCATAAATTATATGTAGCCCAGAGTTAGAACACCTGAATCAACTTTTCAACTACTCATCAAGACCTTACCTGCTTCAATGAGATGAGCCAGATCAGGGCTAAAAGAAAACACTTGAGATGGCTGGGGGTCCCTGGGGAGAGTTTTTAAAATTAATGACCTAAAGTAGTAGTTTAGCATATACTGTACATTTACAACATTCTGGATTTACACATTTTAACCTCCAGCTAATATATTATGGCCCTTAAAGTAAATACAGGAAAAGACACAGGCATGGGGCTGAGCAACACTTAGCCTGGTTACCAATGTATTTTACAGGCCTGAGGCAGAGCTACACTCAGTGTGGTTACCACTAATGCTTTGCACAGGTCACCTGGAACTGGGAGGTAGGGCATCAGTGTTAGGTAGTAGTAAGAATGCCAGACATTGCTGAGTGTATTGGTGACACCTGTAATTTAGAATGTTGATGGTGATGCTCTACAATCTTTTTGTTTCCTTGTTAGCCTTGTCCTCTTAACCAGCCTATACGCAGCAGACACCATAACATTTATTTACGAATTAATACATTCCATTTGAAAGCTTGGGCCTAGTAAACTTTCAGCTTTGCTTCAATATGGTAAATTCATAGGAAAGCACACAACAGTGCAACACTGCATCCTCAACAACACAAAATGCAAACACCCATATTCAAATAAAGTAACTATCAGAAATGATCATCAAAAAAGTATAATGTCAACTTGTATACTTACCTATCTTTGTCACCATTACACAAATCCTTGTTGACTAGAAGACAAGCATGCCTACTATTACTAATAGTAGAGCTAGTTAACATTGTAGTTTGGTTATTCACACAGCTAGTCTATACAGTAGTTAACTAACTAGACGTAGCTAGCTAGTTAACGTAGCTTTGTAACTGTACAGTAGCTGTCAACATTATTCAGTTTCCTAGCAGAACTTTACAACAATCATTACACTTTATTTAGTAACAAACAGAAACGGCACTCACCTCTATTTAGCTTGGATGCCTGCTAAGATGCTCTGCACACGTGGACGGTCTTCCCCTAATAGCTTCACTGCTTCGGGACATTTTAACAGCAGTTAACCTGTTCATCCCCAAGCGTTTTTTCTGGTTTTGAAAGAAATAAAACATGCCCAAATCTAATGGAGTATATCTCCAAAACTACAAGGGCTATAAACATACTCTTGGTATCAAAATGAAGGGAACACATGTGAGTTTTATCCTGAAGTGAACGACGATGTTATTGCAGGCCTTATCATTGTTACTATAGGGCTATATAGAGGAAGCTATATGCAATATGCAGGAAGCCCCATTGATTAGCTTAGCTTAGCGGCTAACTAACTAGTTGTGTGCTCACAAAATACACCACCAGTAAAACAGTATTTGAAGTAATGATTATGCACTATAAAACGACGATATGTCTATATGCAATATGCAGGAAGAAATATAATGAAATAACAACATAACATACCCTTTTGATGCGGCATTCGGTCTGTACAGTACAGGTGCTCCGTTGTTTCATTTGTCAAAATGGTTCATCATATGACTCCAATGGAATCGTCAGTCTCAGTCAGGGAGAATATTTACAGTCCAATTTTCCTTTGCTAGTACTACCTAAGCCTCTGTGACTGAATATTTCTTGATAGAACCTGCCATGTTGAGAAATTATATTGTAATTTGTCAAAAACCGAGAGGATTTCAACCACAATGCGCACTAGTGCGTAACTGAACAAAACAGAAAACTAACTTTGAACAGATACGCGTTTAAATATTTCCTGTTCTGATTGGTCGATTTTAACATCTGACATGTCTATGGAAAGGTCTTTCTCACCAGAATAGAGTGTAAAACACCTTAGGACGATGTGTTACTTCGTTTTTCAGTAGATGGGGAGAGAGACCTTATGTTGTGCTTTGAGCGTCGGCAGGCAGTAAAGTTCAAACCAGTGTGATTATGTATTATGCACAATGTATAGAAGCCTAAACTAATCCAGAATGTCTATAAGGCATTGAAATAACTAGCCAAGTGGAATTAGTTGACTAGAAACCATGTTTTTGTTATGGTTGGCTCGCTTTTCTCCCTGTTTTGGGTGTTTTTCTTTTCTTCCTGTCTGTCTGTTGGTCTACCTGGAGGGCTGAGGTGTGTTCTGAGGAAGTAGGTCAAGGGGCGTGGCTATCTCATCACTGCAGCCATTCTGCACAGCTGCAGCTCATCTACCAGATCCTATCCACCAGTATTTAAGCCCAGCTGATCA